>JAJHUQ010000036.1:2547500-2562500 GCA_035773235.1 Eospalax fontanierii | reverse complement strand
ACACCTCACCCTAACCCTAACTCTAACCCAAACCCCAATGTAAGCCTAAACCTAACCCTAACTCAAACCCTAACTCTAACACTAACCCAAAACCTAACCCTAACCATAACCCTAATCCAACACCTCACCCTAACCCTAACTCTAACCCAAACCCTAACCTAACCCTAACTCTAAACCAAACCCAAACCGTAACCCTAACACTGACTCTAAGCCAAACCCTAATCTAACCCTAAACCTAACCCTAACTCAAACCCTAACTCTAACACTAACCCAAACCCTAACCCTAACCCTAACCCAAACCATAACCCAAATAGTAACCCTAATCCTAACCCTAACCCTAACCTTCATCCTTATCCTAACCCTAACCCTAACCTTAACACTAACCCTAATTGTAAACCTAACCCTAACCCTAACCCTAACCCTAACCCTAACCCAAACCGAAACCCTAATCTTAACACAAACCCTAACCCTAATCCTAACCCTAAACATAACCCTAACCCTAACCCTAACCCAAACCCTAACCCTAACCCTAATCCTAACCCAAACCCTAACCCTAACCCGAACCCTAACTCAAACCCTAACCATAACCCTAACCCTAACCCAAACCCTAACCCTAACCCTAAACCTAACCCAAACCCTCACCCTAACCCTAACCCTAACCCTAACCGATGCCCTAATCCTAACCCTAACCCTAACCCTAACCCTAACCCTAACCCTAACCTTAACACTAACCCTAATTCTAAACCTAACCCTAACCTTAACCCTAGCCCTAACCCTAATCCTAACCCTAACCGTAACCCTTACCCTAATCCTAACCCAAACCCTAACCCTAAGCCTAATCCTAACCCAAACCCTAACACTAACCCTAACCCTAGCCCTAACCCAAACCCTAACCCTAACCCTAACCCTAACCCAAACCCTAATCCTAACCCTAACCCTAACCCTAACACAAACCCTAACCCTAAACCTAATCCTAACCCTAATGCTAACCCTAAACCTAACCCTAACACTAACCCTAGTCCTAACCCTAACCCTAACCCAAACCCTAACACTAACCCTAACTCTAACCCTAACCCTAAAACAAACCCTAAACCTAACCCTAACCCTAACCCAAACCCAAACCCTAATCTTAACACAAACCCTAACCCTAATCCTAACCCTAATCGTAACCCTAACCATAACCCTAACCCAAACCCTTACCCTAACCCTAACCCTAACCCTAACCCTAACCCAAACCCTAACCCTAACCCTAACCCTACCCCTAACCCTAACCCTAACCCTAACTCAAACCCTAACCCTAATCCTAACCCGAACCCGAACGCAAACCCTAACCCTAACCATAAACCTAACCCAAAACCTAAACCTAACCCTAACACTACTCCTAAACCAAACCCTAAATCTAACCCTAACCCTAAACCTAATCCAAACTCTAAACCTAACCCTATCCCTAACCCAAATCCTAACACTAACACTAAGCTTAACCCTAACACTAACACAAAACCTAACCGTAACACTAACCCTAATTCTAACTAAAACCCAAACCCTAACACTAACCCTAACCCTAACCCTAACCCTAACCGAAACACTAATCCTAAACCTTACCCTAATCCTAATGCTAACCCTAAACCTAATTCAATCTCAAACCCTAACCCTAATCCTAAACCGAACCGAAACACTAACCCTAACCCTAAACCTAACACAAAACATAACCCACACCGAAACCCTAACCCTAACCCTAACCCTAACCAAAACCCACACCGTAAGCCTGACCCTAATCCAAACCCTAACACTAACCCTAATCCTAACCCAAACCCTAACCCTAACCCTAACCCTAACCCAAACCCTAACCATAACCCTAACCCTAACCCTAACCCTAAAACTAACCCTAACCCTAATTCTAACCCTAACCCTAAACCTAATCCTAGTACTAACCCTAACTCTAACCCTAACACTAACCCTAACCTTAAACCTTACCCAAACCCAAACTCTAAACCTAACTCTAACCGGAACCCTAACCCTAACCCTATCCCTAACCCTAACCGAAACACTAATCCTAAACATAACCCTAACCCTAATTCTAACCCTAAACCTAATTCAAACTCAAACCCTAACCCTATTCCTAACCTGAAACGAAACCCTAACCCTAACCCTAAACCTAACCCAAAACATAACCCACACCGAAACCCTAACCCTAACCCTAACCCAAACCCAAACCCACACCGTAACCCTAACCCTAACCCAAACCCTAACACTAACCCTAATCCTACCCTTAAACCCTAACCCTAACCCTAACCATAACCCAAACCTAAAGCCTAACCCTAACCATAAACCTAATCCAACCCCTAACCCTAAACCTAACTCTAACATAAACCCTAACCTAACCCTAACCCTAACCCTAATCCTAGTCCTAACCCTAACCCTAACCCTAACCCTAAACCTAACCTTTACCCTTACCCAAACCCAAACTCTAAACCTAACTCTAATCAGAACCCTAACCGTAACCCTAATCCTAACCCTAACCCTAACCATAACCCTAATCCAACACCTCACCCTAACCCTAACTCTAACCCAAACCCTAACCTAACCCTAACTCTAAACCAAACCCAAACCCTAACCCTAACCCTAACTCTAACCCAAACCCTAACCTAACCCTAAACCTAACCCTAACTCAAAACCTAACTCTAACACTAACCCAAATCCTAACCCTAACCCTTACCCAAACCATAACCCAAATAATAACCCTAATCCTAACCCTAACCCTAACCCTCATCCTTATCCTAACCCTAACCCTAACCCTAACCCTAACCTTAACACTAACCCTAATTCTAAACCTAACCCTAACCTTAACCATAACCCTAACCCAAAACCAAACCCTAATCTTAACACAAACCCAAACCCTAACCCTAACCCTAACCCTAACCCTAACACAAACCCTAACCCTAACCATAATCCTAACCCTAATCCTAACCCTAAACCTAACCCTAACACTAACCCTAGTCCTAACCGTAACCCTAATCCAAACCCTAACACTAACCCTAACCCTAACCCTAACCTTAACACAAACCCTAACCCAAACCCTAACCCTAAACGTAACCCAAACCCTAACCCTAACCCTAACCCTAACACAAAACCTAACCCTAACCCTAATCCTAACCCTAATGCTAACCCTAAACCTAACCGTAACACTAACCCTAGTCCTAACCCTAACACTAACCCAAACCCTAACACTAACCCTAACCCTAACCCTAACCCTAAATCAAACCCTAAACCTAACCCTAACCCTAACCCAACCCCAAACCCTAATCTTAACACAAACCCTAAACCTAATCCTAACCCTAACCGTAACCCTAACCCTAACTCTAACCCAAACCCTAACCCTAACCCTAATCCTAACCCAAAACCCTAACCCTAACCATAACCCTAAACCAAACCCTAACCCTAACCCTAACCCTAACCCTAACCCTAACCCAAACCCTAACCCTCACCCTACCCGTACCCCTAACCCTAACCCTCACCCTAACTCAAACCCTAACCCTAACCCGTACCCGTACCCGAACCCAAACCCTAACCCTAACCCTAAACCTAACCTAAACCCTAAACTAACGATAACACTACTCCTAAACCAAACCCTAAATCTAACCCTAAACCTAAACCTAATCCTAACTCTAAACCTAACCCTAACCCTAACCCAAACCCTAACACTAACACTAAGCTTAACCCTAACACTAACACAAAACCTAACCCTAACACTAACCCTAGTCCTAACCCTAACCCTAATCCAAACCCTAACACTAACCCTAACCCTAACCCTAACCTTAACACAAACCCTAACCCAAACCCTAACCCTAAACGTAACCCAAACCCTAACCCTAACCCTAACCCTAACCCTAACACAAACCCTAACCCTAACCCTAATCCTAACCCTAATGCTAACCCTAAACCTAACCCTAACACTAACCCTAGTCCTAACCCTAACACTAACCCAAACCCTAACACTAACCCTAACGCTAACCCTAACCCTAAATCAAACCCTAAACCTAACCCTAACCCTAACCCAACCCCAAACCCTAATCTTAACACAAACCCTAACCCTAATCCTAACCCTAACCGTAACCCTAACCCTAACTCTAACCCAAACCCTAACCCTAACCGTAATCCTAACCCAAAACCCTAACCCTAACCCTAACCCTAAACCAAACCCTAACCCTAACCGTAACCCTAACCCTAACCCAAACCCTAACCCTAACCCTACCCGTACCCCTAACCCTAACCCTAACCCTAACTCAAACCCTAACCCTAACCCGTACCCGTACCCGAACCCAAACCCTAACCCTAACCCTAAACCTAACCTAAACCCTAAACTAACGATAACACTACTCCTAAACCAAACCCTAAATCTAACCCTAAACCTAAACCTAATCCTAACTCTAAACCTAACCCTAACCCTAACCCAAACCCTAACACTAACACTAAGCTTAACCCTAACACTAACACAAAACCTAACCCTAACACTAACCCTAATTCTAACTAAAACCCAAACCCTAACACTAACCCTAACCCAAAACCTAATAATAACCCTAAACCTAAACCTAACCCCTAATCCTAACCATAACCCTAACCCAAACCCTAACCCTAACCCTAACCCTAACCGAAACACTAATCCTAAATCTAACCCTAACCCTAATGCTAACCCTAAACCTAATTCAAACTCAAACCCTAACCCTAATTCTAACCCTAAACCAAACCCTAACCCTAACCCTAACCCTAACCCAAACCCTAACCCTAACCCTAACCCTAACCCTAACCGAAACCCTAAACCTAACCCTAACCCTAACCCTAACCCTAACCCTAACCTTAACACTAACCCTAATTCTAAACCTAACCGTAACCTTAACCCTAACCCTAACCCTAATCCTAACCCTAACCGTAACCCTTACCCTAATCCTAACCCAAACCCTAACCCTAACCCTAATCCTAACCCAAACCCTAACCCTAACCCTAACCCTAGCCCTAACCCAAACCCTAACCCTAACCCTAACCCTAACCCAAACCCTAATCCTAACCCTAACCCTAACCCTAACACAAACCCTAACCCTAACCCTAATCCTAACCCTAATGCTAACCCTAAACCTAACTCAAACTCAAACCCTAATCCTAACCCTAACCCTAACCCAAACCCTAACCCTAACCCTAACCCTAACTCTAACCCTAACTAAAACCCTCACCCTAACCCTAAACCTAACCCTAACCCGAACCCAAACCCTAACCCTAACCCTAAACCTAACCCAAAACCTAAACCTAACCCTAACACTACTCCTAAACCAAACCCTAAATCTATCCCTAACCCTAAACATAATCCTAACTCTAACCCTAACCCTAACCCTAACCCAAACCCAAACCCTAACAATAACACTAAGCTAAACCCTAACACTAACACAAAACCTAATCCTAACACTAACCCTAATTCTAATTAAAACCCAAACGCTAACACTAACCCTAACCCAAACCCTTATAATAACCCTAAACCTAAACCTAACCCCTAATCCTAACCCTAACCCTAACCCAAACCCTAACCCTAACCCTAACCGAAACACTAATCCTAAACCTAACACTAACCCTAATGCTAAACCTAAACCTAATTCAAACTCAAACCCTAACCCTAACCCTAACCCTAACCCTAACCCTAACCCTAATGCTAACCCTAAACCTAATTCCAATTCAAACCCTAACCCTAACCCTAACCCTAAACCTAACCCAAAACATAACCCAAACCGAAACCCTTACCCTAAACTTAACCCTAACCCTAAACCCTAACCCTAACACTTACCCTAAAAATAACCCAAACCTAAAACGAAACCCTAACCCTAATCCAAACCCTAACCCTAACCCTAATCCTAGTCCTAACCCTAACCCTAACCCTAAACCTAACCTTAACCCTTACCCAAACCCAAACTCTAAACCTAACTCTAATCGGAACCCTAACCCTAACCCTAATCCTAACCCTAACCCTAACCATAACCCTAATCCTAGTCCTAACCCTAACCCTAACCCTAACCCTAAACCTAACCTTAACCCTTACCGAAACCCAAACTCTAAACCTAACTCTAATCAGAACCCTAACCCTAACCCTAATCCTAACCCTAACCCTAACCATAACCCTAATCCAACACCTCACCCTAACCCTAACTCTAACCCAAACCCTAACCTAACCCTAACTCTAAACCAAACCCAAAACCTAACCCTAACCCTAACTCTAACCCAAACCCCAATGTAAGCCTAAACCTAACCCTAACTCAAACCCTAACTCTAACACTAACCCAAACCCTAACCCTAACCATAACCCTAATCCAACACCTCACCCTAACCCTAACTCTAACCCAAACCCTAACCTAACCCTAACTCTAAACCAAACCCAAACCGTAACCCTAACACTGACTCTAAGCCAAACCCTAATCTAACCCTAAACCTAACCCTAACTCAAACCCTAACTCTAACACTAACCCAAACCCTAACCCTAACCCTAACCCAAACCATAACCCAAACAGTAACCCTAATCCTAACCCTAACCCTAACCTTCATCCTTATCCTAACCCTAACCCTAACCTTAACACTAACCCTAATTGTAAACCTAACCCTAACCCTAACCCTAACCCTAACCCTAACCCTAACCCAAACCCAAACCCTAATCTTAACACAAACCCTAACCCTAATCCTAACCCTTAACATAACCCAAACCCTAACCCTAACCCAAACCCTAACCCTAACCCTAATCCTAACCCAAACCCTAACCCTAACCCTAACCCTAACTCAAACCCTAACCATAACCCTAACCCTAACCCAAACCCTAACCCTAACCCTAAACCTAACCCAAACCCTAACCCTAACCCTAACCCTAACCCTAACCCTAACCGAAATCCTAACCCTAACCCTAACCATAACCCTAACCCTAACCTTAACACTAACCCTAATTCTAAACCTAACCCTATCCTTAACACTAACACTAACCCTAATCCTAACCCTAACCGTAACCCTTACCCTAATCCTAACCCAAACCCTAACCCTAACCCTAATCTTAACCCAAACCCTAACCCTAACCCTAACCCTAGCCCTAACCCAATCCCTAACCCTAAACCTAACCCTAACCCAAACCCTAATCCTAACCCTAACCATAACCCTAACACAAACCCTAACCCTAAACCTAATCCTAACCCTAATGCTAACCCTAAACCTAACCCTAACTCTAACCCTAGTCCTAACCCTAACCCTAACCCAAACCCTAACACTAACCCTAACCCTAACCCTAACCCTAAATCAAACCCTAAACCTAACCCTAACCCTAACCCAAACCCAAACCCTAATCTTAACACAAACCCTAACCCTAATCCTAACCCTAATCGTAACCCTAACCATAACCCTAACCCAAACCCTAACCCTAACCCAAACCCTAACCCTAACCCTAACCCTAACCCAAACCCTAATCCTAACCCTAACCCGAACCCTAACCCAAACCCTAACCCTAACCCTAACCATACCCCTAACCCTAACCCTAACCCTAACTCAAACCCTAACCCTATCCCTAACCCGAACCCGAACGCAAACCCTAACCCTAACCCTAAACCTAACCCAAACCCTAAACCTAACCCTAACACTACTCCCAAACCAAACCCTAAATCTAACCCTAAACCTTAACCTAATCCAAACTCTAAACCTAACCCTATCCCTAACCCAAATCCTAACACTAACACTAAGCTTAACCCTAACACTAACACAAAACCTAACCCTAACACTAACCCTAATTCTAACTAAAACCGAAACCCTAACACTAACACTAACCCAAACCCTAATAATAACCCTAAACCTAAACCTAACCCCTAATCCTAACCCTAACCCTAACCCAAACCCTAACCCTAACCCTAACCCTAACCCTAACCCTAACCCTAACCCTAACCGAAACACTAATCCTAAACCTTACCCTAACCCTAACCCTAAACCTAATTCAAACTCAAACCCTAACCCTAATCCTAAACCGAACCGAAACACTAACCCTAACCCTAAACCTAACACAAAACATAACCCACACCGAAACCCTAACCCTAACCCTAACCCTAACCAAAACCCACACCGTAAGCCTGACCCTAACCCAAACCCTAACACTAACCCTAATCCTAACCCAAACCCTAACCCTAACCCTAACCCTAACTCAAACCCTAACCATAACCCTAACCCCAACCCTAACCCTAAAACTAACCCTAACCCTAATTCTAACCCTAACCCTAAACCTAATCCTAGTACTAACCCTAACTCTAACCCTAACACTAACCCTAACCTTAAACCTTACCCAAACCCAAACTCTAAACCTAACTCTAACCGGAACCCTAACCCTAACCCTATCCCTAACCCTAACCGAAACACTAATCCTAAACATAACCCTAACCCTAATTCTAAACCTAAACCTAATTCAAACTCAAACCCTAACCCTAATCCTAACAGGAAACGAAACCCTAACCCTAACCCTAAACCTAACCCAAAACATAACCCACACCGAAACCCTAACCCTAACCCTAACCCAAACCCAAACCCACACCGTAAACCTAACCCTAACCCAAACCCTAACACTAACCCTAATCCTACCCTTAAACCCTAACCCTAACCCTAACCATAACCCAAACCTAAAGCCTAACCCTAACCATAAACCTAATCCAACCCCTAACCCTAAACCTAACTCTAACATAAACCCTAACCTAACCCTAACCCTAACCCTAATCCTAGTCCTAACCCTAACCCTAACCCTAAACCTAAACCTAACCTTAACCCTTACCCAAACCCAAACTCTAAACCTAACTCTAATTGGAACCCTAACCGTAACCCTAATCCTAACCCTAACCCTAACCATAACCCTAATCCAACACCTCACCCTAACCCTAACTCTAACCCAAACCCTAACACTAACCCTAACTCTAAACCAAACCCAAACCCTAACCCTAACCCTAACTCTAACCCATACCCTAACCTAACCCTAAACCTAACCCTAACTCAAAACCTAACTCTAACACTAACCCAAATCCTAACCCTAACGCTAACCCAAACCATAACACAAATAATAACCCTAATCCTAACCCTAACCCTAACCCTCATCCTTATCCTAACCCTAACCCTAACCCTAACCTTAACACTAACCCTAATTCTAAACCTAACCCTAACCTTAACCATAACCCTAACCCAAAACCAAACCCTAATCTTAACACAAACCCAATCCCTAACCCTAACCCTAACCCTAACCCTAACACAAACCCTAACCCTAACCATAATCCTAACCCTAATCCTAACCCTAAACCTAACCCTAACACTAACCCTAGTCCTAACCCTAACCCTAATCCAAACCCTAACACTAACCCTAACCCTAACCCTAACCTTAACACAAACCCTAACCCAAACCCTAACCCTAAACGTAACCCAAACCCTAACCCTAACCCTAACCATAACCCTAACATAAACCCTAACCCTAACCCTAATGCTAACCCTAATGCTAACCCTAAACCTAACCCTAACACTAACCCTAGTCCTAACCCTAACACTAACCCAAACCCTAACACTAACCCTAACCCTAACCCTAACCCTAAATCAAACCTTAAACCTAACCCTAACCCTAACCCAACCCCAAACCCTAACCCTAACTCTAACCCAAACCCTAACCCTAACCCTAATCCTAACCCAAAACCCTAACCCTAACCCTAACCCTAAACCAAACCCTAACCCTAACCCTAACCCTAACCCTAACCCTAACCCAAACCCTAACCCTAACCCTACCCGTACCCCTAACCCTAACCCTAACCCTAACTCAAACCCTAACCCTAACCCGTACCCGTACCCGAACCCAAACCCTAACCCTAACCCTAAACCTAACCTAAACCCTAAACTAACGATAACACTACTCCTAAACCAAACCCTAAATCTAAACCTAAACCTAAACCTAATCCTAACTCTAAACCTAACCCTAACCCTAACCCAAACCCTAACACTAACACTAAGCTTAACCCTAACACTAACACAAAACCTAACCCTAACACTAACCCTAGTCCTAACCCTAACCCTAATCCAAACCCTAACACTAACCCTAACCCTAACCCTAACCTTAACACAAACCCTAACCCAAACCCTAACCCTAAACGTAACCCAAACCCTAACCCTAACCCTAACCCTAACCCTAACACAAACCCTAACCCTAACCCTAATCCTAACCCTAATGCTAACCCTAAACCTAACCCTAACACTAACCCTAGTCCTAACCCTAACACTAACCCAAACCCTAACACTAACCCTAACCCTAACCCTAACCCTAAATCAAACCCTAAACCTAACCCTAACCCTAACCCAAACCCAAACCCTAATCTTAACACAAACCCTAACCCTAATCCTAACCCTAACCGTAACCCTAACCCTAACTCTAACCCAAACCCTAACCCTAACCCTAATCCTAACCCAAAACCCTAACCCTAACCCTAACCCTAAACCAAACCCTAACCCTAACCCTAACCCTAACCCTAACCCAAACCCTAACCCTAACCCTACCCGTACCCCTAACCCTAACCCTAACCCTAACTCAAACCCTAAACCTAACCCGTACCCGTACCCGAACCCAAACCCTAACCCTAACCCTAATCCTAACCTAAACCCTAAACTAACGATAACACTACTCCTAAACCAAACCCTAAATCTAACCCTAAACCTAAACCTAATCCTAACTCTGAACCTAACCCTAACCCTAACCCAAACCCTAACACTAACACTAAGCTTAACCCTAACACTAACACAAAACCTAACCCTAACACTAACCCTAATTCTAACTAAAACCCAAACCCTAACACTAACCCTAACCCAAACCCTAATAATAACCCTAAACCTAAACATAATCCCTAATCCTAACCATAAACCTAACCCAAACCCTAACCCTAACCCTAACCGAAACACTAATCCTAAACCTAACCGTAACCCTAATGCTAACCCTAAACCTAATTCAAACTCAAACCCTAACCCTAATTCTAACCCGAACCGAAACCCTAACCCTAACCCTAAACCTAACCCAAAACATAACCCACACCGAAACCCTAACCCTAACCCTAACCCTAACCAAAACCCACACCGTAAGCCCAACCCTAACCCTAACCCTAACCCTAACCCTACACCAAACGCTAACCCTAACCCTAACCCAAAACCTAAACCTAACCCTAAACCTAACCCTAACCCTAACCGAACAACTAAACCTAAACCTAACCCTAAGCCAAACCCTAACCCTAACCCTTATCCTAACCCATACCCAAACCCTAACCCTAACCCTAACCCTAATCCAAACCCTAACCGTAATCCTAATCCTAACCGTAACCCTAACCCTAACCCAACCCCTCAACCTCACCCTAACTCTAACCCAAACCCGAACCCTAACCCTAACCCTAACCGAAACACTAATCCTAAACCTTACCCTAACCCTAATGCTAACCCTAAACCTAATTCAAACTCAAACCCTAATCCTAACCCAAACCCTAACCCAAACCCTAAAACTAACCCTAACTCTAACCCAAACCCTAACCTAACCCTAACCCTAACCCTAACCCTAACCCAAACCCTAACCCTAACCCTAATCCTAACCCAAACCCTAACCCTAACACTAACTCTGACACTAACCCAAACCCTAACCCTAACACTAACCCAAACCCTAACCCAAATAATAACCCTAATCCTAACCCTAACCCTAATCCTCATCCTTATCCTAACCCTAACCCTAACCCTAACCCTAACCCTAACCCTAACCCTAACCCCAACCCTAATTCTAACCCTAACGCTAACCCTAACCCTAACCCAAAACCTAACCCTAACCCTTACCCTAACCATAATCTTAACACTAACCATAACCCTAACACTAACCAAGATTCAAACCAAACCCTAACCCAAACCCTAAACCTAAACCTAAACCTAACCCTAACCCAAACCCTAACCCTAACCCTAATCCTAACCCTAATGCTAACCCTAAACCTAAATCAAACTCAAATCCTAACCCAAAACCAAACCCTAACCCTAACCCTAAACTTAACCCAAAGCCTAACACTAACCCTAACCCTAACCCTTACCCTAACACTAACCCTAACCGAAACCCTTAACCCTAACCCTACCCCTAACCCTAGCCCTTACCCTAACCTTAACACTAACCCTAATTCTAAACCTAACCCTAACCTTAACCCTAAATCTAACCCTAATCCTAACCCTAACCGTAACCCTTACCCTAATCCTAACCCAAACCCTAACCCTAACCCTAATCCTAACCCAAACCCTAACCCTAACCCTAACCCTAGCCCTAACCCAAACCCTAACCCTAACCCTAACCCTAACCCAAAACCTAATCCTAACCCTAACCCTAAGCCTAACACAAACCCTAACCCTAAACCTAATCCTAACCCTAGTGCTAACCCTAAACTTAACCCTAACACTAACCCTAGTCCTAACCCTAACCCTAACCCAAACCCTAACACTAACCCTAACCCTAACCCTAACCCTAAATCAAACCCTAAACCTAACCCTAACCCTAACCCAAACCCAAACCCTAATCTTAACACAAACCCTAACCCTAATCCTAACCCTAATCGTAACCCTAACCATAACCCTAACCCAAACGCTAACCCTAACCCAAACCCTAACACTAACCCTAACCCTAACCCAAACCCTAACCCTAACCCTAACCCTAACCCTAACCCAAACCCTAACCCTAACCCTAACCCTACCCCTAACCCTAACCCTAACCCTAACTCAAACCCTAACCCTAACCCTAACCCGAACCCGAACGCAAACCCTAACCCTAACCCTAAACCTAACCAAAAACCTAAACCTAACCCTAACACTACTCCTAAACCAAACCCTAAATCTAACCCTAATCCTAAACCTAATCCAAACTCTAAACCTAACCCTATCCCTAACCCAAATCCTAACACTAACACTAAGCTTAACCCTAACACTAACACAAAACCTAACCCTAACACTAACCCTAATTCTAACTAAAACCCAAACCCTAACACTAACCCTAACCCAAACCCTAATAATAACCCTAAACCTAAACCTAATCCCTAATCCTAACCCTAACCCTAACCCAAACCCTAACCCTAACCCTAACCCTAACCCTAACCCTAACCGAAACACTAATCCTAAACCTTACCCTAATCCTAATGCTAACCCTAAACCTAATTCAAACTCAAACCCTAACCCTAATCCTAAACCGAACCGAAACACTAACCCTAACCCTAAACCTAACACAAAACATAACCGACACCGAAACCCTAACCCTAACCCTAACCCTAACCAAAACCCACACCGTAAGCCTGACCCTAACCCAAACCCTAACACTAACCCTAATCCTAACCCAAACCCTAACCCTAACCCTAACCCTAACTCAAACCCTAACCATAACCCTAACCCTAACCCTAACCCTAAAACTAACCCTAACCCTAATTCTAACCCTAACCCTAAACCTAATCCTAGTACTAACCCTAACTCTAACCCTAACACTAACCCTAACCTTAAACCTTACCCAAACCCAAACTCTAAACAAAACTCTAACCGGAACCCTAACCCTAACCCTATCCCTAACCCTAACCGAAACACTAATCCTAAACATAACCCTAACCCTAGTTCTAACCCTAAACCTAATTCAAACTCAAACCCTAAGCCTAATCCTAACAGGAAACGAAACCCTAACCCTAACCCTAAACCTAACCCAAGACATAACCCACACCGAAACCCTAACCCTAACCCTAACCCAAACCCAAACCCACACCGTAAACCTAACCCTAACCCAAACACTAACACTAACCCTAATCCTACCCTTAAACCCTAACCCTAACCCTAACCATAACCCAAACCTAAAGCCTAACCCTAACCATAAACCTAATCCAACCCCTAACCCTAAACCTAACTCTAACATAAACCCTAACCTAACCCTAACCCTAACCCTAATCTTAGTCCTAACCCTAACCCTAACCCTAACCCTAAACCTAACCTTAACCCTTACCCAAACCCAAACTCTAAACCTAACTCTAATCGGAACCCTAACCGTAACCCTAATCCTAACCCTAACCCTAACCATAACCCTAATCCAACACCTCACCCTAACCCTAACTCTAACCCAAACCCTAACCTAACCCTAACTCTAAACCAAACCCAAACCCTAACCCTAACCCTAACTCTAACCCAAACCCTAACCTAACCCTAAACCTAACCCTAACTCAAAACCTAACTCTAACACTAACCCAAATCCTAACCCTAACCCTAACCCAAACCATAACCCAAATAATAACCTTAATCCTAACCCTAACCCTAACCCTCATCCTTATCCTAACCCTAACCCTAACCCTAACCTTAACACTAACCCTAATTCTAAACCTAACCCTAACCTTAACCATAACCCTAACCCAAAACCAAACCCTAATCTTAACACAAACCCAAACCCTAACCCTAACCCTAACCCTAACCCTAACACAAACCCTAACCCTAACCATAATCCTAACCCTAATCCTAACCCTAAACCTAACCCTAACACTAACCCTAGTCCTAACCCTAACCCTAATCCAAACCCTAACACTAACCCTAACCCTAACCCTAACCTTAACACAAACCCTAACCCAAAGCCTAACCCTAAGCGTAACCCAAACCCTAACCCTAACCCTAACCCTAACCCTAACATAAACCCTAACCCTAACCCTAATCCTAACCCTAATGCTAACCCTAAACCTAACATTAACACTAACCCTAGTCCTAACCCTAACACTAACCCAAACCCTAACACTAACCCTAACCCTAACCCTAACCCTAAATCAAACCTTAAACCTAACCCTAACCCTAACCCAACCCCAAACCCTAACCCTAACTCTAACCCAAACCCTAACCCTAACCCTAATCCTAACCCAAAACCCTAACCCTAACCCTAACCCTAAACCAAACCCTAACCCTAACCCTAACCCT
>JAJHUQ010000036.1:2540000-2542500 GCA_035773235.1 Eospalax fontanierii | reverse complement strand
AACCCTAACACTAACCCTAACCCTAACCCTAACCCTAAATCAAACCCTAAACCTAACCCTAACCCTAACCCAACCCCAAACCCTAATCTTAACACAAACCCTAACCCTAATCCTAACCCTAACCGTAACCCTAACCCTAACTCTAACCCAAACCCTAACCCTAACCCTAATCCTAACCCAAAACACTAACCCTAACCCTAACCCTAAACCAAACCCTAACCCTTACCCTAACCCTAAACCTAATCCAAACCCTAACCCTTACCCTACCCGTACCCCTAACCCTAACCCTAACCCTAACTCAAACCCTAACCCTAACCCGGACCCGGACCCGCACCCAAACCCTAACCCCAACCCTAAACCTAACCTAAACCCTAAACTAACGATAACACTACTCCTAAAAAAAAACCCTAAATCTAACCCTAAACCTAAACCTAATCCTAACTCTAAACCTAACCCTAACCCTAACCCAAACCCTAACACTAACACTAAGCTTAACCCTAACACTAACACAAAACCTAACCCTAACACTAACCCTAGTCCTAACCCTAACCCTAATCCAAACCCTAACACTAACCCTAACCCTAACCCTAACCTTAACACAAACCCTAACCCAAACCCTAACCCTAAACGTAACCCAAACCCTAACCCTAACCCTAACCCTAACCCTAACACAAACCCTAACCCTAACCCTAATCCTAACCCTAATGCTAACCCTAAACCTAACCCTAACACTAACCTTAGTCCTAACCCTAACACTAACCCAAACCCTAACACTAACCCTAACCCTAAACCTAACCCTAAATCAAAACCTAAACCTAACCCTAACCCTAACCCAACCCCAAACCCTAATCTTAACACAAACCCTAACCCTAATCCTAACCCTAACCGTAACCCTAACCCTAACTCTAACCCAAACCCTAACCCTAACCCTAATCCTAACCCAAAACCCTAACCCTAACCCTAACCCTAAACCAAACCCTAACCCTAACCCTAACCCTAACCCTAACCCTAACCCAAACCCTAACCCTAACCCTACCCGTACCCCTAACCCTAAGCCTAACCCTAACTCAAACCCTAACCCTAACCCTTACCCGTACCCGAACCCAAACCCTAACCCTAACCCTAAACCTAACCTAAACCCTAAACTAACGATAACACTACTCCTAAACCAAACCCTAAATCTAACCCTAAACCTAAACCTAATCCTAACTCTAAACCTAACCCTAACCCTAACCCAAACCCTAACACTAACACTAAGCTTAACCCTAACACTAACACAAAACCTAACCCTAACACTAACCCTAATTCTAACTAAAACACAAACCCTAACACTAACCCTAACCGAAACCCTAATAATAACCCTAAACCTAAACCTAACCCCTAAGCCTAACCATAACCCTAACCCAAACCCTAACCCTAACCCTAACCCTAACCGAAACACTAATCCTAAACCTAACCCTAACCCTAATGCTAACCCTAAACCTAATTCAAACTCAAACCCTAACCCTAATTCTAACCCGAACCGAAACGCTAACCCTAACCGTAAACGTAACCCAAAACGTAACGCACACCGAAACCCTAACCCTAACCCTAACCCTAACCAAAACCCACACCGTAAGCCCAACCCTAACCCTAACCCTAACCCTAACCCTACCCCAAACGCTAACCCTAACTCTAACCCAAAACCTAAACCTAACCCTAAACCTAACCCTAACCCTAACCGAAAAACTAAACCTAAACCTAACCCTAAGCCAAACCCTAACCCTAACCCTTATCCTAACCCATACCCAAACCCTAACCATAACCCTAACCCTAATCCAAACCCTAACCGTAATCCTAATCCTAACCGTAACCCTAACCCTAACCCAACCCCTAACCCTCACCCTAACTCTAACCCAAACCCGAACCCTAACCCTAACCCTAACCGAAACACTAATCCTAAACCTTACCCTAACCCTAATGCTAACCCTAAACCTAATTCAAACTCAAACCCTAACCCTAACCCTAACCCTAACCCAAACCCTAACCCTAACCCTAACTCTAACCCAAACCCTAACCTAACCCTAACCCTAACCCTAACCCTAACCCAAACCCTAACCCTAACCCTAATCCTAACCCAAACCCTAACCCTAACACTAACTCTGACACTAACCCAAACCCTAACCCTAACACTAACCCAAACCCTAACCCAAATAATAACCCTAATCCTAACCCTAACCCTAACCCTCATCCTTATCCTAACCCTAACCCTAACCCTAACCCTAACCCTAACCCTAACCCTAATTCTCACCCTAACCCTAACCCTAACCCTAACCCAAAACCTAACCCTAACCCATACCCTAACCATAATCTTAACACTAACCATAACCCTAACACTAACCAAGATTCAAACCAAACCCTAACCCAAACCCTAACCCTAAACCTAACCCTAACCCTAACCCAAACCCTAACCCTAACCCTAATCCTAACCCTAATGCTAACCCTAAACCTAAATCAAACT
>JAJHUQ010000036.1:2522500-2535000 GCA_035773235.1 Eospalax fontanierii | reverse complement strand
CCTAACCCTAACCCAAACCTAAACCATAAACCAAATACTAACCCTAATCCTAACCCTAACCCTAACCCTCATCCTTATCCTAACCCTAACCCTTACCCTTACCCTTACCCAAACCCAAACTCTAAAACTAACCCTAATCCGAACCCTAACCGTAATCCTAATCCTAACCGTAACCCTAATCCTAACCCAACACCTAACCCTCACCCTAACTCTAACCCAAACCCGAACCCTAACCCTAACCCTAACCCAAATCCTAACCCTAACCCTAACCCTAACCCTAACCCAAACCCTAACCCTAATCCAAACCCTAACGCAAAACCAAACCCTAATCCTAACCCTAAACTTAACCCAAAACCTCACCCTAACCCTAAACCTAACCATAACCCTAACCCTAACCATAAACCCAACCGAAACCTAAACCGTAAACTTTACCCTAATCGTAACTCAAACCCTAACCGTAACCCAAATCCAAACCCTAAACTTTACACTAACCCTAGCCCTAACACTAACCCAAATTCAAACCTAAGCCTAACCTTAACCCAAACCCTAACCCTAATCCTAACCCTAACCCTAACCCTAACCCTACCCCAAACCCGAACCCTAACCCTAACCCTAACCCAAAACCTAACCCTAACCCTAACCCAAACCCTAAACCTAAACTTAACCCTAAACCAAACCCTAATCCTAACCCTAACCCTAACATTAACCCTAACCGAAAATCTAAACCCTAACCCTAACCCTAAACCTTACCCTTACCCAAACCCAAATCCTAAAACTAACCCTAATCAAAACCCTAACCCTAACTCTAATCCTAACCGGAACCCTAACCCTAACCCAAACCCTAACCCTAACCCTAATCCTAACCCAAATCCTAACCCTAACCCTAACCCTAACTCTAACCCAAACCCTAACCCTAACCCTAACCCTAACCCTATCTCAAACACTAACCCTAACCCTAACCCAAACCCTAACCCTAAACCTAACCCTAACCCTACCCCTAACCCTAACCCTAACCCTAACTCAAACCCTAACCCTAACCCTAACCCGAACCCGAACGCAAACCCTAACCCTAACCCTAAACCTAACCCAAACCCTAAACCTAACCCTAACACTACTCCTAAACCAAAACCTAAATCTAACCCTAACCCTCAACCTAATCCTAACTCTAAACCTAACCCTAACGCTAACACAAACCCTAACACTAACACTAAGCTTAACCCTAACACTAACACAAAACCTAACCCTAACACTAAGCCTAATTCTAATTAAAACCCAAACCCTAACACTAACCCTAACCCAAACCCTAATAATAACCCTAAACCTAAACCTAACCCCTAATCCTAACCCTAACCCTAACCCAAACCCTAACCCTAACCCTAACCCTAACCCTAACTGAAACACTAATCCTAAACCTTACCCTAACCCTAATGCTAACCCTAAACCTAATTCAAACTCAAACCCTAACCCTAATCCTAAACCGAACCGAAACCCTAACCCTAACCCTCAACCTAACACAAAACATAACCCACAACGAAAACCTAACCCTAACCCTAACCCTAACCAAAACCCACACCGTAAGCCTAACCCTAACCCAAACCCTAACACTAACCCTAATCCTAACCCAAACCCTAACCCTTACCCTAACCCTAACTCAAACCCTAACCATAACCCTAACCCTAACCCAAACCCTAACCCTAACCCTAACCCTAACCCTAACCCAAACCCTAACCCAAACCCTAATCCTAACCCTAATGCTAACCCTAAACCTAACCCTAACATAACCCTAGTCTTAACCCTAACCCTAACCCAAACCCTAACACTAAACCTAACCCTAAACATAACCCTAAATCAAACCCTCACCCTCTCCCTAACCCTAACCCTAACGCTAACCCTAACTGAAACACTTATCCTAAACCTAACCCTAACCCTAATGCTAACCCTAAACCTAATTCAAACTCAAACCCTAACCCTAATCCTAACCCTAACCCTAACCCTAACCCTAACCCTAACCCTAAACCTAACCCAAAACATAACCCAAACCGAAACCCTAACCCTAACCCTAATCCTAACCCTAACCCTAACCCTAACCCTAAACCTAATCCTAGTACTAAACCTAACCCTAACCCTAACCCTAACCCTAACCTTAAACCTTACCCAAACCCAAACTCTAAACCTAACTCTAATCGGAGCCCTAACCCTAACCCTAACCCTAACCCTAACCCTAACCCTAACCCTAACCCTAACCCTAACCCTAATGGTAACACTAAACCTAATTCAAACTCAAACCCTAACCCTAATCCTAACCTGAACCGAAACCCTAACCCTAACCCTAAACCTAACCCAAAACATAACCCACACCGAAACCCTAACCCTAACCCTAACCCAAAACCAAACCCACACCGTAACCCTAACCCTAACCCAAACCCTAACACTAACCTTATCCTACCCTTAAACCCTAACCCTAACCCTAACCATAACCCAAACATAAAGCCTAACCCTAACCATAACCCTAATCCAACCCCTAACCCTAACCCTAACTCTAACATAAACCCTAACCTAACCCTAACCCTAACCCTAATCCTAGTCCTAACCCTAACCCTAACCCTAACCCTAACCCTGAACCAAACTTAACCCTTACCCAAACCCAAACTCTAAACCTAACCCTAACCCTAACCCTAACCCTAACCCTAACCCTAACCCTAACCCTCATCCTTATCCTAACCCTAACCCTAACCCCAACCTTAACACTAACCCCAATTCTAAACCTAACCCTAACCTTAACCCTAACCCTAACCTAAAACCAAACCCTAATCTTAACACAAACCCTAACCCTAAACCTAACCCTAACCGTAACCCTAACCCTAACCCTAACCCAAACCCTAACCCTAACCCTAATCCTAACCCAAACCCTAACCCTAACCCTAACCCTAACTCTAACCCAAACCCCAACCCTAAACCTAACCCTAACCCAAACCCTAACCCTAACCCTAAAAATAACCCTAACACAAACCCTAAACCTAATCCTAACCCTAAGGCTAACCCTAAACCTAACCCTAACACTAACCCTAGTCCTAACCCTAACCCTAACCCAAACCCTAACACTAACCCTAACCCTAACCCTAACCCAAACCCTAACCCTAACCCTAACCCTAACTGAAACACTAATCCTAAACCTTACCCTAACCCTAATGCTAAACCTAAACCTAATTCAAACTCAAACCCTAACGCTAATCCTAACCCGAACCGAAACCCTAACCCTAACCCTAAACCTAACCCAAAACATAACCCACACCGAAACCCTAACCCTAACCCTAACCAAAACCCACACCGTAAGCCTAACCCTAACCCAAACCCTAACACTAACCCTAATCCTACACTTAAATCCTAACCCTAACCCTAACCATAAACCAAACCTAAAGCCTAACCCTAACCCTAATCCTAAAACTAACCCTAACCATAACGCTAATCCAACTTAACCCTTAACCTAACTCTAACCCAAACCCTAACCTAAACCTAACCCTACCCCAAACCCAAACCCTAACCCTAACCCTAACTCTAACCCAAATCCTAACACTAACCCAAACCCTAACCCTAACCCAAACCTAAACCATAAACCAAATACTAACCCTAATCCTAACCCTAACCCTAACCCTCATCCTTATCCTAACCCTAACCCTTACCCTTACCCTTACCCAAACCCAAACTCTAAAACTAACCCTAATCCGAACCCTAACCGTAATCCTAATCCTAACCGTAACCCTAATCCTAACCCAACACCTAACCCTCACCCTAACTCTAACCCAAACCCGAACCCTAACCCTAACCCTAACCCAAATCCTAACCCTAACCCTAACCCTAACCCTAACCCAAACCCTAACCCTAATCCAAACCCTAACGCAAAACCAAACCCTAATCCTAACCCTAAACTTTACCCAAAACCTCACCCTAACCCTAAACCTAACCATAACCCTAACCCTAACCATAAACCCAACCGAAACCTAAACCGTAAACTTTACCCTAATCGTAACTCAAACCCTAACCGTAACCCAAATCCAAACCCTAAACTTTACACTAACCCTAGCCCTAACACTAACCCAAATTCAAACCTAAGCCTAACCTTAACCCAAACCCTAACCCTAATCCTAACCCTAACCCTAACCCTAACCCTACCCCAAACCCGAACCCTAACCCTAACCCTAACCCAAAACCTAACCCTAACCCTAACCCAAACCCTAAACCTAAACTTAACCCTAAACCAAACCCTAATCCTAACCCTAACCCTAACATTAACCCTAACCGAAAATCTAAACCCTAACCCTAACCCTAACCCTAAACCCTAACCCTAACCCTAAACCTTACCCTTACCCAAACCCAAATCCTAAAACTAACCCTAATCAAAACCCTAACCCTAACTCTAATCCTAACCGGAACCCTAACCCTAACCCAACCCCTAACCCTCACCATAACTCTAACCCAAATCCGACTCTAACCCTAACCCTAACCCAAATCCTAACCCGAACCCTAACCCTAACCCTAACCCAAACCCTAACCCTAACCCAAACCCTAAACAAAACCCAAACCCAAACCCTAACCCTAACGCTAACCCTAACCATAACCCTAACCCTAACACTAATGCTAAACCTAACCATAACCCTAACCCTAAACCTAACCAAACCTAAACCCTAACCCATACCCTAATTCTAACACTAACCCTAACACTAACCCTAACCGAAAACCTAAACCCTAACCCTACTCCTAACCCTAACCCTAACACAAACCCTAACCCTAAACGTAACCTTAACCCAAACCCTAACCCTAACCTTAACCCAAACCCAAACCCTAATCTTAACACAAACCCTAACCCTAATCCTAACCCTAACCCTAACCCTAACCCAAACCGTAACCCTAACCCTAACCCTAACCCTAACCCAAACCCTAACCCTAACCCTAACCCTAACCCTAATCCAAACCCTAACCCTAACCCTAATCCTAAGCCTAATGCTAACCCTAAACCTAAGCCTAACACTAACCCTAGTCCTAACCCTAACCCTAACCCAAACCCTAACACTAACCCTAACCCTAACCCTAACCCTAAATCAAACCCTAAACCTAACCCTAACCCTAACCCTAACCCGAACCCAAACCCTAACCCTAACCCTAACCCTAACTGAAACACTAATCCTAAACCTAACCCTAACCCTAATGCTAACCCTAAACCTAATTCCAACTCAAACCCTAACCCTAACCCTAAACGTAACCCAAAACATAACACAAACCGAAACCCTAACCCTAAACCCTAACCCTAACACTTACCCTAACCATAACCCAAACCTAAAACCAAACCTTAACCCTAATCCTATCCCTAACACTAACCCTAATCCTAGTCCTAACCCTAACCCTAACCCTAACCGTAAACCTAACCTTAACCCTTACCCAAACCCAAACTCTAAACCTAACTCTAATCGGAACCCTAACTCTAACCCTAATCCTAACCCTAACCCTAACCATAACCCTAACTGAAACACTTATCCTAAATCTAACCCTAAACCTAATGCTAACCCTAAACCTAATTCAAACTCAAAACCTAACCCTAATCCTAACCCTAACCCTAACCCTAACCCTAACCCTAACACTAAGCCTAACTGAAACACTAATCATAAACCTAACCCTAACCCTAATGCTAACCCTAAACCTAATTCAAACTCAAACCATAACCCTATTCCTAACCCGAACCCAAACCCTAACTCTAACCATAAACCTAACCCAAAACATAACCCAAACCGAAACCCAAACCCTAACCCTAACCCTAACCCTAAACCCTAACCCTAACACTAACCCTAACCATAACCCAAACCTAAACCCAAACCCTAACCCTAATCCTAACACTAACCCTAACCCTAATCCTAGTCCTAACCCTAAAACTAACCCTAACCCTAACCCTAACCTTAACCCTTACCCAAACCCAAACTCTAAACCTAACTCTAATCGGAACCCTAACCCTAATCCGAACCCTAACCCTTACGATAACCCTAATCCAACACCTCACTCTAACCCTAACTCTAACCCAAACCCTAACCTAACCCTAACTCTAAACCAAACCCAAACCTTAACCCTAACCCTAACTCTAACCCAAACCACAATGTAAGCCTAAACCTAACCCTAACTCAAACCCTAACTCTAACACTAACCCAAAATCTAACACTAACCCTAACCCAAACCCTAACCCAAATAATAACCCTAATCCTAACCCTAACCCTAAACCTCATCCTTTTCCTAACCCTAACCCTAACCCTAACCCTAACCCTAACCCTAACCCAAAACCTAACCCTAACCCTAACCCTAACCATAATCTTAACACTAACCATAACCCTAACACTAACCCAGATTCAAACCTAACCCTAACCCAAACCCTAACCCTAACCCTAAGCCTAACCCTAACCCAAACCCTAACCCTAACCCTAATCCTAACCCTAATGCTAACCCTAAACCTAACTCAAATTCAAACCCTAACCCTAAGCCTAACCCTAACCCTAACCCTAACTAAAACCCTAACACTAACCCAACCCGAACGCAAACCATAACCCTAACACGAAACTTTACCGAAAACCTAAACCTAACCGTATTCCTAAACCAAAACCTAACCCTAACACTAACCCTAACCCCAACCCTATCACAAACGCTAACCCTAACCCTAACCCAAAACCTAAACCTAACCCTAACCCTAACCCAATCCCTAACCCTATCCCTAAACCTAAACTTAACCCCTAACCCCGAACCCCAATCCCTAACCCAAACCCTAACCATAACCATAACCCTAACCCTAATCCTAGTCCTAACCCTAACCCTAACCCTAACCCTAACCCTAACCCTAAGTCTAACCTAATCCTAAACCTAACCCTAACTCAAACTCTAACTCTAACAGTAACCCAAACCCTAACCCTAACCCTAACCCAAACCATAACCCAAATAATAACCCTAATCCTAACACTAACCCTAACCCTCAGCCTTATCCTAAACCTAACCCTAACCCTAACCCTAACACTAACCCTAACCCTAATTCTAACCCTAACCCTAATCCTAACAGAAAACCTAACCCTAACCCTAACCCTAACCATAATCTTAACACTAACCCTAACCCTAACACTAACCCAGTTTCAAACCTAACCCTAACCCAAACCCTAACCCTAACACTGAACCTAACCCTAACACTAACCCTAACACAAACGATAACCTATCGCTAACCCAAAATCTAAACCTAAGCCTAAACCTAACCCTAACCCTAACCCAATCCGTAACCCTAACAATAAACCTAAACTTAACCCCTAACCCCAAACCTCAAACCCTAACCCAAACCCTAACCCTAAACGTAACCCTAAATCAAACCCTAACCCTAACCCTAACCCAAACGCTTACCCTAACCTTAACCCTAACCCTAAACCAAACCCTAACCCTAACCTTAACCCTAACCCTAATCCTAACCCAAACCCAAACCCTAACACGAAACCTAAGCCTAATCCACACCGAAACCGAAACAATAACCCTAAACGTAAACCTAACCCTAACCCTAACCCAAACCCAAACCCTAACCCTAAACGTAACCTGAATCCAAACCCTAACCCTAACCCTAACCCAAACCCATCCCCTAATCCTAACACAAACCCTAACCCTAATCCTACCCCTAACCCTAACCCAAACCCTAACCCTAACAATAACCCAAACCCAAACCCTAACTCTAACACTAAAACTAACCCTAACCCTAGCCCAAACCCTAAACCTAACCCTAATCCTAACCCTAATGCTAACCCTAAACCTAACCCTAAAACTAGCCCTAGGCCTAACCCTAACCCTACCCAAACCCTAACACTAACCCTAACCCTAAACCTAACCGTAAATCAAACCCTAACCGTAACCCTAACCCGAACCCAAACCTTAACCCTAACCCTAACCCTAACTGAAACACTAATCCTAAACCTAACCCTAACCCTAATGCTAACCCGAACCCAAACCCTAACCCTAACCCTAAACCTAACCCAAAACATAACCAAAACCGGAACCCTAACCCTAACCCTAACCCTAACCCGAAACCCTAACCCTAACACTTACCCTAAACATAACCAAAACCTAAATCCAAACCCTAACCATAATCCTAACCCTAACCCTAACCCTAATCCAAGTCCTAACCCTAACCCTAACCCTAACCCTAACCCTAACCTTAACACTTACAAAACCCAAACTCTAAACCTAACTCTAATCGGAACCCTAACCCTAACCCTAATCCTAACCCTAACCCTAACCATAACACTAATAAAACACCTCACCCTAACACTAACTCTAACCCAAACCCAAACCTAACCCTAACTCTAAACCAAACCCAAACCTAACCCTAACCCTAACTCTAACCCAAACCCTAACCTAAACCTATACCTAACCCTAACTCAAACCCTAACTCTAACACTAACCCAAAACCTAACCGTAACCCTAACCCAAACCATAACCCAAATAATAATACTAATCCTAACCCTAACCCTAACCCTCATCCTTAACTTAACCCTAACCCTAACCTTAACCGTAACCCTAATTCTAACCCTAACCCTAACCCTAACCCTAACCCTAACCCTAAACCAAACCCTAACCCTAACGCTAATCCTAACCCTAATGCTAACCCTAAACCTAACCCTAACACTAACCCTACTCCTAACCGTAACCCTAACCCAAACCCTAACACTAACCCTAACCTTAACCTTAACCCTAAATCAAACCCTAACCCTAACCCTAACCCTAACCCGAACCCAAACCCTAACCCTAACCCTAACTGAAACACTTATCCTAAACCTAACCCTAACCCTAAACCCTAACCCTAACCCTAACTCTAACACAAACCCTAACCTAACCCTAACCCTAACCCTAACCCTAACCCAAACCCTAAACCTAAACCTAACCCAAAACATAACCCACACTGAAACCCTAACCTTATCCCTAACCCTAACCCTAACCCTAACCCTAACCCTAACCCTAACCCAAACCCTAACCCTAAACCTAACCCAAAACATAACCCACACCGAAACCCTAACCTTATCCCTAACCGTAACCCAACCCCACACCGTAAGCCTAACCCTAACCCAAACCGTAACACTAACCCTAATCCTACCCTTAAACCCTAACCTTAACCCTAACCATAACCCAAAACTAAAGAATAACCCTAACCCTAATCCTAAACCTAACCCTAACCATAACCCTAATCCAACCCATAACCCTAACCCTAACTCTAACCCAAACCATAACCTAACCCTAACCCTAACCCAAACCCAAACCCTAACCCTAACCCTAACTCTAACCCAAATCCTAACCTAACCCTAACCCTAACCCTAACTCAAAACCTAACTCTAACACTAACCCAAACCCTAACCCTAACCCAAACCTAAACCATAACCCAAACACTAACCCTAATCCTAACCCTAAACCTAACCCTCATCCTTATCCTAACCCTAACCCTAACCCTTACACTTACCCAAACCCAAACCCTAAAACTAACCCTAATCCGAACCCTAACCGTAATCCTAATCCTAACCGTAACCCTAACCCTAACCCAACCCCTAACCCTCACCCTAACTCTAACCCAAACCCGAACCCTAACCCTAACCCTAACCCAAATCCTAACTCTAACCCTAACCCTAAACTTAACACATACCCTAACCCTAACCCTAACCCTAACACTAAACCTAACCATAACCCAAACCCTAACCATAAACCTAACGCAAACCTAAACCCTAAACTTTACCCTAATCGTAACTCAAACCCTAACCCTAACCCAAATCCAAACCGTAAACTTTACACTAACCCTAGCCCTAACACTAACCCAAATTCAAACCTAAGCCTAACCCTAACCCAAACCCTAACCCTAATCCTAACCCTAACCCTAACCCTAACCCTAACCCTAACCCAAACCCGAACCCCAACCATAACCCTAACCCAAACCCTAACCCTAACCCTAACCGTAACCTAAACCCTAACCCTAACCTTAACCCTAAACCAAACCCTAATCCTAACCCTAACCCTAACATTAACCCTAACTGAAAACCTAAACCTAAGCCTACTCCAAACCCTAACCCTAACCCTTACCCTTACCCAAACCGGAAACCTAAAACTAACCCTAATCCAAACACTAACCCTAATCCTAACCGTAACCGTAACCCTAACAAAACCCCTAACCTTCACCATAACTCTAACCCAAATCCGACTCTAACCCTAACCCTAACCCAAATCCTAACCCGAAACCTAACCCTAACCCTAACCCAAACCCTAACCCTAACCCAAACCCTAACCCAAACCCAAACCCTAACCCTAACCCTAACACCAAACCTAACCATAACCCTAACCCTAACCCTAATGCTAAACTTAACCCTAACCCTAACCCTAGCCCTAAACCTAACCAAACCTAAACCCTAAACCAAACCCTAATCCTAACACTAACCCTAACACTAACCCTAACCAAAAATCTAAACCCTAACCCTACTCCTAACGCTAACCCTAACCCTAACACAAACCCTAACGCTAAACGTAACCTTAATCCAAAACCTAACCCTAACCCTAACCCTAACCCTAAACCTAATTCCAATTCAAACCCTAACCCTAACCCTAAACCTAACCCAAAACATAACCAAACCGAAACCCTTACCCTAAACCTAACCCTAACCCTAAACCCTAACCCTAACACTTATCCTAACCATAACCCTAACCCTAACCCAAACCCTAACCCTAATCCAAACCCTAACCCTAACCCTAATCCTAGTCCTAATCCTAACCCTAACCCTAACCCTAACCCTAAACCTAGCCTTAACACTTACCCAAACCCAAACTCTAAACCTAACTCTAATCGGAACCCTAACCCTAACCCTAATCCTAACCCTAACCCTAACCATAACCCTAATCCTAGTCCTAACCCTAACCCTAATCCTAACCCTAACCCTAACCCTAAACCTAACCTTAACCCTTACCAAAACCCAAACTCTAAACCTAACTCTAATCGGAACCCTAACCCTAACCCTAATCCTAACCCTAACCCTAACCATAACCCTAATCCAACACCTCACCCTAACCCTAACTCTAACCCAAACCCTAACCTAACCCTAACTCTAAACCAAACCCAAACACTATCCCTAACCCTAACTCTAACCCAAACTCCAATGTAAGCCTAAACCTAACCCTAACTCAAACCCTAACTCTAACACTAACCCAAACCCTAACCCTAACCATAACCCTAATCCAACAACTTACCCTAACCCTAACTCTAACCCAAACCCTAACCTAACCCTAACTCTAAACCAAACCCAAACCGGAATCCTAACACTGACTCTAACCCAAACCCTAATCTAACCCTAAACCTAACCCTAACTCAAACCCTAACTCTAACACTAACCCAAACCCTAACCCTAACCCTAACCCTAACCCAAACCATAACCCAAATAGTAACCCTAATCCTAACCCTAACCCTAACCTTCATCCTTATCCTAACCCTCACCCTAACCCTAACCTTAACACTAACCCTAATTGTAAACCTAACCCTAATCCTAACCCTAACCCTAACCCAAACCCACACCCTAAACTTAACACAAACCCTAACACTAATCCTAACGCTAACTGTAACCCTAAACCTAACCCTAACCCAAACCCTAACCGTAACCCAAACGCTAACCCTAACCCTAACCCTAAGCCAAACCCTAACCCTAACCCAAAATCTAAACCTAAACCTAACCCTAACCCTAACCCTAACCCTAACCGTAACCCAAACGCTAACCCTAACCCTAACCCTAAGCCAAACCCTAACCCTAACCCAAAATCTAAACCTAAACCTAACCCTAACCCTAACCCTAACCCTAAACCCTAACCCTAACCATAACCCAAACCTAAATCCAAACCCTAACCCTAATCCTAACCCTAACCCTAACCCTAATCTTAGTCCTAACCCTAACCCTAACCCTAATCCTAACCCTAACCTTAACCCTTACCCAAACCCAAACTCTAAACCTAACTCTAACCGGAAACCTAACCCTAACCCTAATCCTAACCCTAACCCTAACCATAACCCTAATCCAACACCTCACCCTAACCCTAACTCTAACCCAAACCCTAACCTAACCCTAACTCTAAACCAAACCCAAACCCTAACCCTAACCCTAACTCTAACACAAACCCTAACCTAACCCTAACCCTAACCCTAACCCTAACCCAAACCCTAACCCTAAACCTAACCCAAAACATAACCCACACCGAAACCCTAACCTTATCCCTAACCCTAACCCTAACCCTAACCCTAACCCTAACCCAAACCCTAACCCTAAACCTAACCCAAAACATAACCCACACCGAAACCCTAACCTTATCCCTAACCCTAACCCAAACCCACACCGTAAGCCTAACCCTAACCCAAACCGTAACACTAACCCTAATCCTACCCTTAAACCCTAACCTTAACCCTAACCATAACCCAAAACTAAAGAATA
>JAJHUQ010000036.1:2510000-2517500 GCA_035773235.1 Eospalax fontanierii | reverse complement strand
AAACCGAAACCCTACAACTAACCCTAATCCAAACACTAACCCTAATCCTAACCGTAACCCTAACCCTAACCCAACCCCTAACCTTCACCATAACTCTAATCCAAATCCGACTCTAACCCTAACCCTAACCCAAATCCTAACCCGAAACCTAACCCTAACCCTAACCCAAACCCTAACCCTAACCCAAACCGTAACCCAAACCCAAACCCTAACCCTAACCCTAACACCAAACCTAACCATAACCCTAACCCTAACCCTAATGCTAAACCTAACCCTAACCCTAACCCTAGCCCTAAACCTAACCAAACCTAAACCCTAACCCAAACCCTAATCCTAACACTAACCCTAACACTAACCCTAACCAAAAACCTAAACCCTAACCTTACTCCTAACGCTAACCCTAACCCTAACACAAACCCTAACCATAAACGTAACCTTAACCCAAACCCTAACCCTAACCTTAACCCAAACCCAAACCCTAATCTTAACACAAACCCTAACCCTAATCCTAACCCTAACCCTAACCCTAACCCAAAAGCTAACCCTAACCCTAACCCTAACCCAAACCTTAACCCTAAACCTAACCCTAACCCTAACCAAAACCCAAACCCTAACCCTAACCCTAATTCTAAACCTAATGCTAACCCTAAAACTAACCCTAACACTAACCCTAGTCCTAACACTAACCCTAACCCAAACCCTAACACTAACCCTAACCCTAACCCTAAATCAAACCCTAAACCTAAACCTAACCCTAACCCGAACCCAAACCCTAACCCTAACCCTAACCCTAACTGAAACACTAATCCTTTACCTAACCCTAACCCTAATGCTAACCCTAAACTTAATTCGAATTCAAACCCTAACCCTAACCCAAAACATAACCCAAACCGAAACCCTTACCCTAAACCTTACCCTAACCCTAAACCCTAACCCTAACACTTATCCTAACCATAACCCAAACCTAAAACCAAACCCTAACCCTAATCCAAACCCTAACCCTAACCCTAATCCTAGTCCTAATCCTAACCCTAACCCTAACCCTAACCCTAAACCTAGCCTTAACACTTACCCAAACCCAAACTCTAAACCTAACTCTAACTGGAACCCTAACCCTAACCCTAATCCTAACCCTAACCCTAACCATAAACCTAATCCGAGTCCTAACCCTAACCCTAACCCTAACCCTAACCCTAACCCTAACCCTAACCCTAAACCTAACCTTAACCCTTACCAAAACCCAAACTCTAAACCTAACTCTAATCGGAACCCTAACCCTAACCCTAATCCTAACCCTAACCCTAACCATAACCCTAATCCAACACCTCACCCTAACCCTAACTCTATCCCAAACCCTAACCTAACCCTAACTCTAAACCAAACCCAAACACTATCCCTAACCCTAACTCTAACCCAAACTCCAATGTAAGCCTAAACCTAACCCTAACTCAAACCCTAACTCTAACACTAACCCAAACCCTAACCCTAACCATAACCCTAATCCAACAACTTACCCTAACCCTAACTCTAACCCAAACCCTAACCTAACCCTAACTCTAAACCAAACCCAAACCGTAATCCTAACACTGACTCTAACCCAAACCCTAATCTAACCCTAAACCTAACCCTAACTCAAACCCTAACTCTAACACTAACCCAAACCCTAACCCTAACCCTAACCCTAACCCAAACCATAACCCAAATAGTAACCCTAATCCTAACCCTAACCCTAACCTTCATCCTTATCCTAACCCTCACCCTAACCCTAACCTTAACACTAACCCTAATTGTAAACCTAACCCTAATCCTAACCCTAACCCTAACCCAAACCCAAACCCTAATCTTAACACAAACCCTAACCCTAATCCTAACCCTAACCGTAACCCTAACCCTAACCCTAACCCAAACCCTAACCCTAACACTAATCCTAACCCAAACCCTAACCCTAACCCTAACCCTAACTCAAACCCTAACCATAACCCTAACCCTAACCCAAACTCTAACCCTAACCCTAACCCTAACCCTAACCCAAACCCTAACCCTAACCCTAACCCTAACCCAAACCCTAACCCTAACCCTAACCCTAACCCTAACCCTAACAATAACCTTAACACTAACCCTAATTCTAAACCTAATCCTAACCTTAACCCTAACCCTAACCCTAATCCTAACCCTAACCGTAACCCTAACCCTAACCCTAACCCAAACCCTAACCCTAACCCTAGCCCTAACCCTAACCCAAACCCTAACCCTAACCCTAACCCTAACCCTAACACAAACCCTAACCCTAACCCTAATCCTAACCCTAATGCTAACCCTAAACCTAACCCTAACACTAACCCTAGTCCTAACCCTAACCCTAACCCAAACCCTAACACTAACCCTAACCCTAACCCTAACCCTAAATCAAACCCTAAACCTAACCCTAACCCTAAACCAAACCCAAACCCTAATCTTAACACAAACCCTAACCATAATCCTAACCCTAACCGTAACCCTAACCCTAACCCTAACCCAAACCCAAACCCTAACCCTAATCATAACCGAAAACATAACCCTAACCCTAACCCTAACCCTAAACCTAACCATAACCCAAACCCTAACCATAAACCTAACCCAAACGTAAACCCTAAACTTTACCCTAATCGTAACTCAAACCCTAACCCTAACCGAAATCCAAACCGTAAACTTTACACTAACCCTAGCCCTAACACTAACCCAAATTCAAACCTAAGCCTAACCCTAACCCAAACCCTAAACCTAATCCTAACCCTAACCCTAACCCTAACCCTAACCCTAATCCAAACCCGAACCCCAACCACAACCCTAACCCAAACCCTAACCCTAACCCTAACCGTAACCTAAACCCTAACCCTAACCTTAACCCTAAACCAAACCCTAATCCTAACCCTGACCCTAACATTAACCCTAACTGAAAACCTAAACCTAACCCTACTCCAAACCCTAACCCTAACCCTTACCCTTACCCAAACCGAAACCCTAAAATTAACCCTAATCCAAACACTAACCCTAATCCTAACCGTAACCCTAACCCTAACCCAACCCCTAACCTTCACCATAACTCTAACCCAAATCCGACTCTAACCCTAACCCTAACCCAAATCCTAACCCGAAACCTAACCCTAACCCTAACCCAAACCCTAACCCTAACCCAAACCCTAACCCAAACCCAAACCCTAACCCTAACCCTAACACCAAACCTAACCATAACCCTAACCCTAACCCTACTGCTAAATCTAACCCTAACCCTAACCCTAGCCCTAAACCTAACCAAACCTAAACCCTAACCCAAACCCTAATCCTAACACTAACCCTAACACTAACCCTAACCAAAAACCTAAACCCTAACCTTACTCCTAACGCTAACCCTAACCCTAACACAAACCCTAACCATAAACGTAACCTTAACCCAAACCCTATCCCTAACCTTAACCCAAACCCAAACCCTAATCTTAACACAAACCCTAACCCTAATCCTAACCCTAACCCTAGACCTAACCCAAAAGCTAACCCCAACCCTAACCCCAACCCAAACCTTAACCCTAAACCTAACCCTAACCCTAACCAAAACCCAAACCCTAACCCTAACCCTAATTCTAAACCTAATGCTAACCCTAAAACTAACCCTAACACTAACCCTAGTCCTAACACTAACCCTAACCCAAACCCTAACACTAATCCTAACCCTAACCCTAAATCAAACCCTAAACCTAAACCTAACCCTAACCCGAACCCAAACCCTAACCCTAACCCTAACCCTAACTGAAACACTAATCCTTTACCTAACCCTAACCCTAATGCTAACCCTAAACCTAATTCGAATTCAAACCCTAACCCTAACCCTAAACCTAACCCAAAACATAACCCAAACCGAAACCCTTACCCTAAACCTTACCCTAACCCTAAACCCTAACCCTAACACTTATCCTAACCATAACCCAAACCTAAAACCAAACCCTAACCCTAATCCAAACCCTAACCCTATCCCTAATCCTAGTCCTAATCCTAACCCTAACCCTAACCCTAACCCTAAACCTAACCTTAACACTTACCCAAACCCAAACTCTAAACCTAACTCTAATCGGAACCCTAACCCTAACCCTAATCCTAACCCGAACCCTAACCATAACCCTAATCCGAGTCCTAACCCTAACCCTAACCCTAACCCTAACCCTAACCCTAACCCTAAACCTAACCTTAACCCTTACCGAAACCCAAACTCTAAACCTAACTCTAATCCTTATCCTAACCCTCACCCTAACCCTAACCTTAACACTAACCCTAATTGTAAACCTAACCCTAACCTTAACACTAACCCTAATTCTAAACCTAACCCTAACGTTAACCCTAACCCTAACCCTAATCCTAACCCTAACCGTAACCCTAACCCTAACCCTAACCCAAACCCTAACCCTAACCCTAATCCTAACCCAAACCCTAACCCTAACCCTAACCCTAACGCTAACCCAAACCCTAACCCTAGCCCTAACCCTAACCCAAACCCTAACCCTAACCCTAACCCTAACCCTAACACAAACCCTAACCCTAACCCAAATCCTAACCCTAATGCTAACCCTAAACCTAACCCTAACACTAACCCTAGTCCTAACCCTAACCCTAACCCAAACCCTAACACTAACCCTAACCCTAAACCTAACCCTAAATCAAACCCTAAACCTAACCCTAAACCTAACCCAAACCCAAACCCTAATCTTAACACAAACCCTAACTGTAAACCTAATCCTAACCGTAACCCTAATCCTAACCCTAACCCAAACCCTAACCCTAACCCTAACCCTAACCCAAACCCTAACGCTAACCCTAACCCTAACCCTAACCCTAACCCAAACACTAACCCTAACCCTAACCCTACCCCTAACCCTAAGCCTAAACCTATCTCAAACCCTAACCCTAACCCTAACTCGAACCCGAACGCAAACCCTAACCCTAACCCTAAACCTAACCCGAACCCTAAACCTAACCCTAACACTACTCCTAAACCAAATCCTAAATCTAACCCTAACCCTAAACCTAATCCTAACTCTAAACCTAAACCTAACCCTAACCCAAACCCTAACCCTAACCCTAACCCTAACCGAAACACTAATCCTAAACCTAACCCTAACCCTAATGCTAACCCTAAACCTAATTCAAACTCAAACCCTAACCCTAATCCTAACCCGAACCGAAACCCTAACCCTAACCCTAAACCTAACCCAAAACATAACCCACACTGAAACCCTAACCTTATCCCTAACCCTAACCCAAACCCACACCGTAAGCCTAACCCTAACCCAAACCGTAACACTAACCCTAATCCTACCCTTAAACCCTAACGCTAACCCTAACCATAACCCAAAACTAAAGAATAACCCTAAACCTAATCCTAAACCAAACCCTAACCATAACCCTAATCCAACCCATAACCCTAACCCTAACTCTAACCCAAACCATAACCTAACCCTAACCCTAACCCAAACCCAAACCCTAACCCTAACCCTAACTCTAACCCAAATCCTAACCTAACCCTAACCCTAACCTAACTCTAACACTAACCCAAACCCTAACCCTAACCCAAACCTAAACCATAACCCAAACACTAACCCTAATCCTAACCCGAAACCTAACCCTCATCCTTATCCTAACCCTAACCCTAACCCTTACACTTACCCAAACCCAAACCCTAAAACTAACCCTAATCCGAACCCTAACCGTAATCCTAATCCTAAACGTACCCCTAACCCTAACCCAAACCCTAATCCTCACCCTAACTCTAACCCAAACCCGAACCCTAACCCTAACCCAAATCCTAACTCTCACCCTAATCCTAAACGTACCCCTAACCCTAACCCAAACCCTAATCCTCACCCTAACTCTAACCCAAACGCGAACCCTAACCCTAACCCAAATCCTAACTCTCACCCTAACCCTAAACTTAACACAAATCCTAACCCTAACCCTAATCCTAACCCTAAACCTAACCATAACCCAAACCCTAACCATAAACCTAACCCAAACCTAAACCCTAAACTTTACCCTAATCGTAACTCAAACCCTAACCCTAACCCAAATCCAAACCGTAAACTTTACACTAACCCTAGCCCTAACACTAACCCAAATTCAAACCTAAGCCTAACCCTAACCCAAACCCTAACCCTAATCCTAACCCTAACCCTAACCCTAACCCTAACCCTAACCCAAACCCGAACCCCAACCATAACCCTAACCCAAACCCTAACCCTAACCCTAACCGTAACCCAAACCCTAACCCTAACCTTAACCCTAAACCAAACCCTAATCCTAACCCTAACCCTAACATTAACCCTAACTGAAAACCTAAACCTAACCCTACTCCAAACCCTAACCCTAACCCTTACCCTTACCCAAACCGAAACACTAAAACTAACCCTAATCCAAACACTAACCCTAATCCTAACCGTAATCCTAACCCTAACCCAACCCCTAACCTTCACCATAACTCTAACCCAAATCCGACTCTAACCCTAACTCTAACCCAAATCCTAACCCGAAACCTAACCCTAACCCTAACCCAAACCCTAACCCTAACCCAAACCCTAACCCAAACCCAAACCCTAACCCTAACCCTAACACCAAACCTAAACATAACCCTAACCCTAACCTTAGCGCTAAACCTAACCCTAAACCTAACCCTAGCCCTAAACCTAACCAAACCTAAACCCTAAACCAAACCCTAATCCTAACACTAACCCTAACACTAACCCTAACCAAAAACCTAAACCCTAACCCTACTCCTAACGCTAACCCTAACCCTAACACAAACCCTAACCCTAAACGTAACCTTAACCCAAACCCTAACCCTAACCTTAACCCAAACCCAAACCCTAATCTTAACACAAACCCTAACCCTAATCCTAACCCTAACCCTAACCCTAACCCTAACCCAAAAGCTAACACTAACCCTAACCCTAACCCAAACCTAAACCCTAAACCTAACCATAACCCTAACCAAAACCCAAACCCTAACCCTAACCCTAATTCTAACCCTAATGCTAACCCTAAAACTAACCCTAACACGAACCCTAGTCCTAACCCTAACCCTAACCCAAACCCTAACACTAACCCTAACCCTAACCCTAAATCAAACCCTAAACCTAAACCTAACCCTACCCCGAACCCCAACTCTAATCCTCACCCTACCTCTACGTGAAACACTAATCCTAAACCTAACCCTAACCCTAATGCTAACCCTAAACCTAATTCCAATTCAAACCCTAACCCTAATCCTAAACCTAACCCAAACCCGAACCCCAACCACAACCCTAACCCAAACCCTAACCCTAACCCTAACCCTAACCGTAACCTAAACCCTAACCCTAACCTTAACCCTAAAGCAAACCCTAATCCTAACCCTAACCCTAACATTAACCCTAACTGAAAACCTAAACCTAACCCTTCTCAAAACCCTAACCCTAACCCTTACCCTTACCCAAACCGAAA
>JAJHUQ010000036.1:2487500-2490000 GCA_035773235.1 Eospalax fontanierii | reverse complement strand
TAACCCTAACCCAAACCCTAACCCTAACCCTAACCCTAACCCAAACCCTAACCCTAACCCTAACTGAAACACTTACCCTAAACCTAACCCTAACCCTAATGCTAACCCTAAACCTAATTCAAACTCAAACCCTAACCATAATCCTAACCCTAACCCTAACTCTAACCCTAACGCTAACCCTAACCGTAAACATAACCCAAAACATAACCCAAACCGAAACCCTAACCCTAACCCTAACCCTAAACCTAATCCTAACCCTAACCCTAACCCTAATCTTAGTCCTAACCCTAACCCTAAACCTAACCCTAACCCTAACCTTAACCCTTACCCAAACCCAAACTCTAAACCTAACTCTAACCGGAACCCTAACCCTAACCCTAATCCTCACCCTAACCCTAACCATAACCCTAATCCAACACCTCACCCTAACCCTAACTCTAACCCAAACCCTAACCTAACCCTAACTCTAAACTAAACCCAAACCCTAACCCTAATGCTAACTCTAACCCAAACCCTAACCTAACCCTAACCCTAACCCTAACCCTAACCCAAACCCTAACCCTAACCCTAATCCTAACCCAAACCCTAACCCTAACCCTAACTCTAACACTAACCCAAACCCTAACCCTAACACTAACCCAAACCATAACCCAAATAATAACCGTAATCCTAACCCTAACCCTAACCCTCATCCTTATCCTAACCCTAACCCTAACCCTAACCCTAACCCTAACCCTAATTCTAACCCTAAACCTAACCCTAACCTAACCCAAAACCTAACCCTAACCCTAACCCTAACCATAATCTTAACACTAACCATAACCCTAACACTAACCAAGATTCAAACCAAACCCTAACCCAAACCCTAACCCTAAACCTAACCCTAACCCTAACCCAAACCCTAACCCTAACCCTAATCCTAACCCTAATGCTAACCCTAAACCTAAATCAAACTGAAATCCTAACCCAAAACCAAACCCTAACCCTAACCCTAAACTTAACCCAAACCCTAACCCTAACCCTAAACATAACCCTAACCCTAACTAAAACCCTAACTCTAACCCAACCCGAACGTAAACCCTAACCCTAACCCGAAATTTAACCGAAAACCTAAACCTAACCGTAAACCTAAACCAAACCCTAACCCTAACACTAACCCTAAGCCTAACCCTAACCAAAATGCTAACCCTAACCCTAAACCTAACCCTAATCCTAGTCCTAACCCTAACCCTAACCCTAACCCTAACCCTTACCTTAACCCTTCCCCAAACCCTAACTCTAAACGTAACTCTAATCGGAACCCTAATCCTAATCCTAATCCTAACCCTAACCCTAACCATAACCCTAATCCAACACCTCATCCTAACCCTAACTCTAACCCAAACCCTAACCTAACCCTAACTCTAAACCAAACCCAAACCCTAACCCTAACCCTAAGTCTAACCCAAACCCTAACCTAACCCTAAAACTAACGCTAACCCAAACCCTAACTCTAACACTAACCCAAACCCTAACCCTAACCCTAACCCAAACCATAACCCAAATAAAAACCCTAATCCTAACCCTAACCCTAACCCTCATCCTTATCCTATCCCTAACCCTAAACCTAACCCTAATTCTAACCCTAACCCTAACCCTAACCGAAAACCTAACCCTAACCCTAACCCTAAACATAATCTTAACACTAACCCTAACCCTAACACTAACCCAGATTCAAACCTAACCCTAACCCAAACCCTAACCCTAACCCTAACCCTAACCCAAAACCTAACCCAAACCCTAACCCTAACCCTAAGTCTAACCCAAACCCTAACCTAACCCTAAAACTAACGCTAACCCAAACCCTAACTCTAACACTAACCCAAACCCTATCACTAACCCTAACCCTAACCCTAACACAAACCCTAACCCAAACCCTAACCCTAACCCTAACCCAAACCCTAACCCTAACCCTAACCCTAACCCTAACACAAACCCTAACCCTAACCCTAATCCTAACCCTAATGCTAACCCTAAACCTAACCCTAACACTAACCCTAGTCCTCACCCTAACACTAACCCAAACCCTAACACTAACCCTAACCCTAACCCTAACCATAAATCAAACCCTAAACCTAACCCTAACCCTAACCCAAACCCAAACCCTAATCTTAACACAAACCCTAACCCTAATCCTAACCCTAACCGTAACCCTAACCCTAACTCTAACTCAAACCCTAACCCTAACCCTAATCCTAACCCAAACCCTAACCCTAACCCTAACCCTAACCCAAACCCTAACCCTAACCCTAACCCTAACCCTAACCCTAACCCAAACCCTAACCCTAACCCTACACCTACCCCTACCCCTAACCCTAACCCTAACTCAAACCCTAACCCTAACCCTAACCCGAACCCGAACCCAAACCCTAACCCTAACCCTAAACCTAACCCAAACCCTAAACCTAACCCTAACACTACTCCTAAACCAAACCCTAAATCTAACCCTAAACCTAAACCT
>JAJHUQ010000036.1:2475000-2477500 GCA_035773235.1 Eospalax fontanierii | reverse complement strand
AACCCTAACCCTAACCCAAACCCTAACCCTAACCCTAATCCTAACCGAAACCCTAACCCTAACCCTAACCCTAACCCTAAACCTAACCATAACCCAAACCCTAACCATAAACCTAACCCAAACCTAAACCCTAAACTTTACCCTAATCGTAACTCAAACCCTAACCCTAACCCAAATCCAAACCGTAAACTTTACACTAACCCTAGCCCTAACACTAACCCAAATTCAAACCTAAGCCTAACCCTAACCCAAACCCTAACCCTAATCCTAACCCTAACCCTAACCCTAACCCTAACCCTAACCCTAACCCAAACCCGAACCCCAACCACAACCCTAACCCAAACCCTAACCCTAACCCTAACCGTAACCTAAACCCTAACGCTAAACTTAACCCTAAACCAAACCCTAATCCTAAGCCTAACCCTAACATTAACCCTAACTGAAAACCTAAACCTAACCCTACTCAAAACCCTAACCCTAACCCTTACCCTTACCCAAACCGAAACACTAAAACTAACCCTAATCCAAACACTAACCCTAATCCTAACCGTAACCCTAACCCTAACCCAACCCCTAACCTTCACCATAACTCTAACCCAAATCCGACACTAACCCTAACCCTAACCCAAATCCTAACCCGAAACCTAAACCTAACCCTAACCCAAACCCTAACCCTAACCCAAACCCTAACCCAAACCCAAATCCTAACCCTAACCCTAACACCAAACCTAACCATAACCCTAACCCTAACCCTAATGCTAAACCTAACCCTAACCCTAACCCTAGCCCTAAACCTAACCAAACCTAAACCCTAACCCAAACCCTAATCCTAACACTAACCCTAACACTAACCCTAACCAAAAACCTAAACCCTAACCTTACTCCTAACTCTAACCCTAACCCTAACACAAACCCTAACCATAAACGTAACCTTAACCCAAACCCTAATCCTAACCTTAACCCAAACCAAAACCCTAATCTTAACACAAACCCTAACCCTAATCCTAACCCTAACCCTAACCCTAACCCAATAGCTAACCCTAACCCTAACCCTAACCCAAACCTTAACCCTAAACCTAACCCTAACCCTAACCAAAACCCAAACCCTAACCGTAACCCTAATTCTAACCCTAATGCTAACCCTAAAACTAACCCTAACATTAACCCTAGTCCTAACACTAACCCTAACCCAAACCCTAACACTAACCCTAACCCTAACCCTAAATCAAACCCTAAACCTAAACCTAACCCTAACCCGAACCCAAACCCTAACCCTAACCCTAACCCTAACTGAAACACTAATCCTTTACCTAACCCTAACCCTAATGCTAACCCTAAACCTAATTCCAATTGAAACCCTAACCCTAACCCTAAACCTAACCCAAAACATAACCCAAACCGAAACCCTTACCCTAAACCTAAACCTAACCCTAAACCCTAACCCTAACACTTATCCTAACCATAACCCAAACCTAAAACCAAACCCTAACCCTAACCCTAACCATAACCCTAATCCGAGTCCTAACCCTAACCCTAACCCTAACCCTAACCCTAACCCTAAACCTAACCTTAACCCTTACCGAAACCCAAACTCTAAACCTAACTCTAATCGGAACCCTAAACCTAACCCTAATCCTAACCCTAACCCTAACCATAACCCTAATCCAACACCTCACCCTAACCCTAACTCTAACCCAAACCCTAACCTAACCCTAACTCTAAACCAAACCCAAACCCTATCTCTAACCCTAACTCTAACCCAAACCCCAATGTAAGCCTAAACCTAACCCTAACTCAAACCCTAACTCTAACACTAACCCAAACCCTAACCCTAACCATAACCCTAATCCAACACCTTACACTAACCCTAACTCTAACCCAAACCCTAACCTAACCCTAACTCTAAACCAAACCCAAACCGTAACCCTAACACTGACTCTAACCCAAACCCTAATCTAACCCTAAACCTAACCCTAACTCAAACCCTAACTCTAACACTAACCCAAACCCTAACCCTAACCCTAACCCAAACCATAACCCAAATAGTAACCCTAATCCTAACCCTAACCCTAACCTTCATCCTTCTCCTAACCCTCACCCTAACCCTAACCTTAACACTAACCCTAATTGTAAACCTAACCCTAACCCTAACCCTAACCCTAACCCAAACCCAAACCCTAATCTTAACACAAACCCTAACCCTAATCCTAACACTAACCGTAACCCTAACCCTAACCCTAACCCAAACCCTAACCCTAACACTAATCCTAACCCAAACCCTAACCCTAACCCTAACCCTAACTCAAAACCTAAACATAACCCTAACCCTAACCCAAACTCTAACACTAACCCTAACCTAACCCTAAACCAAACCCTAACCCTAACCCTAACCCTAACCGAAGCCCTAACACTAACCCTAACCCTAACCCTAACCCTAACCCTAACCCTAACCCTAACCCTAATCTTAACACTAACCCTAATTCTAAACCTAACCCTAAAC
>JAJHUQ010000036.1:2462500-2472500 GCA_035773235.1 Eospalax fontanierii | reverse complement strand
AACCCTAACCTTAACCCTAAACCAAACCCTAATCCTAACCCTAACCCTAACATTAACCCTAACTGAAAACCTAAACCTAACCCTATTCAAAACCCTAACCCTAACCCTTACCCTTACCCAAACCGAAACACTAAAACTAACCCTAATCCAAACACTAACCCTAATCCTAACCGTAACCCTAACCCTAACCCAACCCCTAACCTTCACCATAACTCTAACCCAAATCCGACTCTAACCCTAACCCTAACCCAAATCCTAACCCGTAACCTAACCCTAACCCTAACCCAAACCCTAACCCTAACCCAAACCCTAACCCAAACCCAAACCCTAACCCTAACCCTAACACCAAACCTAACCATAACCCTAAACCTAACCCTAATGCTAAACCTAACCCTAACCCTAACCCTAGCCCTAAACTTAACCAAACCTAAACCCTAACCCAAACCCTAATCCTAACACTAACCCTAACACTAACCCTAACCAAAAACCTAAACCCTAACCCTACTCCTAACGCTAACCCTTACCCTAACACAAACCCTAACCCTAAACGTAACCTTAACCCAAACCCTAAGCCTAACCTTTACCCAAACCCAAACCCTAAACTTAACACAAACCCTAACCCCTATCCTAACCCTAACCCTAACCCTAACCCAAAAGCTAACCCTAACCCTAACCCTAACCCAAACCTTAACCCTAAACCTAACCCTAACACTAACCAAAACCCAAACCCTAACCCTAACCCTAATTCTAACCCTAATGCTAGCCCTAAAACTAACCCTAACACTAACCCTAGTCCTAACACTAACCCTAACCTAAACCCTAACACTAACCCTAACCCTAACCCTAAATCAAACCCTAAACCTAAACCTAACCCTAACCCAAACCCAAACTCTAACCCTAACCCTAACCCTAACTGAAACACTAATCCTAAACCTAACCCTAACCCTAATGCTAACCCTAAACCTAATTCCAATTCAAACCCTAACCCTAACCCTAAACCTAACCCAAAACATAACCCAAACCGAAACCCTTACCCTAAACCTAACCCTAACTCTAAACCCTAACCCTAACACTTATCCTAACCATAACCCAAACCTAAAACCAAACCCTAACCCTAATCCAAACCCTAACCCTAACCCTAATCCTAGTCCTAATCCTAACCCTAACCCTAACCCTAACCCTAAACCTAACCTTAACACTTACCCAAACCCAAACTCTAAACCTAACTCTAATCGGAACCCTAACCCTAACCCTAATCCTAACCCTAACCCTAACCATAACCCTAATCCAACACCTCACCCTAACCCTAACTCTAACCCAAACCCTAACCTAACACTAACTCTAAACCAAACCCAAACCCTAACCCTAACCCTAACCCAAACCCAAACCCTAATCTTAACACAAAACCTAACCCTAATCCTAACCCTAACCGTAACCCTAACCCTAACCCTACCCCAAACCCTAACCCTAACACTAATCCTAACCCAAACCCTAACCCTAACCCTAACTCTAACTCAAACCCTAAACATAACCCTAACCCTAACCCAAACTCTAACCCTAACCCTAACCCTAACCCTAACCCAAACCCTAACCCTAACCCTAACCCTAAACGAAACCCTAACCCTAAACCTAACCCTAACCCTAACCCTAAGCTTAACACTAACCCTACTTCTAAACCTAACCCTAAGCTTAACCCTAACCCTAACGCTAATCCTAACCCTAACCGTACCCCTAACTCTAACCCTAACCCAAACCCTAACCCTAACCCTAATCCTAACCCAAACCCTAAACCTAACCCTAACCCTAACCCTAACCCAAACTCTAACCCTAGCCCTAACCCTAACCCAAACCCTAACCGTAACCCTAACCCTAACCCTAACACAAACCCTAACCCTAACCCTAATCCTAACCCTAATGCTAACCCTAAACCTAACCCTAACACTAACCCTAGTCCTAACCCTAACCCTAACCCAAACCCTAACACTAACCCTAAACCTAAACCTAACCCTAAATCAAACCCTAAACCTAATCCTAACCCTAACCCAAACCCAAACCCTAATCTTAACACAAAACCTAACCCTAATCCTAACCCTAACCGTAACCCTAACCCTAACCCAAACCCTAACCCTAACCCTAATCCTAACCCAAACCGTAACCCTAACCCTAACCCTAACCCAAACCCTAACCCTAACCCAAACCCTAACCCTAACCCTAACCCTACCCCTAACCCTAACCCTAACCCTAACTCAAACCCTAACCCTAACCCTAACTCGAACCCGAACGCAAACCCTAACCCTAACCCTAAACCTAACCCAAACCCTACAACTAACCCTAACACTACTCCTAAACCAAACCCTAAATCTAACCCTAACCCTAAACCTAAACCTAACCCCTAATCCTAACCATAACCCTAACCCTAACCCTAACCCTAACCCTAACCCTAACCGAAACACTAATCCTAAACTTAACCCTTACCCTAATGCTAACCCTAAACCTAATTCAAACTCAAACCCTAACCCTAATCCTAACCTGAACCGAAACCCTAACCCTAACCCTCAACCTAACCCAAAACATAACCCACACCGAAACCCTAACCTTATCCCTAACACTAACCCAAACCCACACCGTAAGCCTAACCCTAACCCAAACCCTAACCCTAACCCTAACACAAATCCTAACTCTAACCCTAACCCTAAACTTAACACAAACCCTAACCCTAACCCTAACCCTAACCCTAAACCTAACCATAACCCAAACCCTAAACATAAACCTAACCCAAACCTAAACCCTAAACTTTACCCTAATCGTAACTCAAACCCTAAACCTAACCCAAATCCAAACCGTAACTTTACACTAACCCTAGCCCTAACACTAACCCAAATTCAAACCTAAGCCTAACCCTAACCCAAACCCTAACCCTAATCCTAACCCTAACCCTAACCCTAACCCTAACCCTAACCCAAACCCGAACCCCAACCATAACAATAACCCAAACCCTAACCCTAACCCTAACCGTAACCTAAACCCTAACCCTAACCTTAACCATAAACCAAACCCTAATCCTAACCCTAACCCTAACATTAACCCTAACTGAAAACCTAAACCTAACCCTACTCCAAACCCTAACCCTAACCCTTACCCTTACCCAAACCGAAACCCTAAAACTAACCCTAATCCAAACACTAACCCTAATCCTAACCGTAACCGTAACCCTAACACAACCCCTAACCTTCACCATAACTCTAACCCAAATCCGACTGTAACCCTAACCCTATCCCAAATCCTAACCCGAAACCTAACCCTAACCCTAACCCAAACTCTAACCCTAACCCAAACCCTAACCCAAACCCAAACCCTAACCCTAACCCTAACACCAAACCTAACCATAACCCTAACCCTAACCCTAATGCTAAACCTAACCTTAACCCCAACCCTTGCCCTAAACCTAACCAAACCTAAACCCTAACCCAAACCCTAATCCTAACACTAACCCTAACACTAACCCTAACCAAAAACCTAAACCCTAACCCTACTCCTAACGCTAACCTTAACCCTAACACAAACCCTAACCCTAAACGTAACCTTAACCCAAACCCTAACCCTAACCTTAACCCAAACCCAAACCCTAATCTTAACACAAACCCTAACCCTAATCCTAACCCTAACCCTAACCCTAACCCAAAAGCTAACCCTAACCCTAACCCTAAACCAAACCTTAACCCTAAACCTAACCATAACCCTAACCAAAACCCAAACCCTAACCCTAACCCTAATTCTAACCCTAATGCTAACCCTAAAACTAACCCTAACACTAACCCTAGTCCTAACACTATCCCTAACCCAACCCTAACACTAACCCTAACCCTAACCCTAAATCAAACCCTAAACCTAAACCTAACCCTTACCCCAACCCAAACCCTAACCCTAACCCTAACCCTAACTGAAACACTAATCCTAAACCTTACCCTAACCCTAATGCTAACCCTAAACCTAAGTCCAAATCAAACCCTAACCCTAACCCTAAACCTAACACAAAACATAACCCAAACCGAAACCCTTACCCTAAACCTAACCCTAACCCTAAACCCTAACCCTAACACTTATCGTAACCATAACCGAAACCTAAAACGAAAGGCTTACCCTAATCCAAACCCTAACCCTAACCCTAATCCTAGTCCTAATTCTAACCCTAACCCTACCCCTAACCCTAACCCTAAACCTAACCTTAACACTTACCCAAACCCAAACTCTAAACCTAACTCTAATCGGAACCCTAACCCTAACCCTAATCCTAACCCTAACCCTAACCATAACCCTAATCCAACACCTCACCCTAACCCTAACTCTAACCCAAACCCTAACCTAACCCTAACTCTAAACCAAACCCAAACCCTACCCCTAACCCTAATTCTAACCCAAACCCCAATGTAAGCCTAAACCTAACCCTAACTCAAACCCTAACTCTAACACTAACCCAAACCCTAACCCTAACCATAACCCTAATCCAACACCTTACCCTAACCCTAACTCTAACCCAAACCCTAACCTAACCCTAACTCTAAACCAAACCCAAACCGTAACCCTAACACTGACTCTAACCCAAACCCTAATCTAAACCTAAACCTAACCCTAACTCAAACCCTAACTCTAACACTAACCCAAACCCTTACCCTAACCCTAACCCAAATCATAACCCAAATAGTAACCCTAATCCTAACCCTAACCCTAACCTTCATCCTTATCCTAACCGTCACCCTAACCCTAACCTTAACACTAACCCTAATTGTAAACCTAACCCTAACCCTAACCCTAACCCTAACCCAAACCCAAACCCTAATCTTAACACATACCCTAACCCTAATCCTAACCCTATCCATAACCCTAACCCTCACCCTAACCCAAACCCTCACCCTAACACTAATCCTAACCCACTCCCTAACCCTAACCCTAACTCAAACCCTAAACCTAACCCTAACCCTAACCCAAACTCTAACACTAACCCTAACCCTAACCCTAACCCTAACCCAAACCCTAACCCTAACCCTAACCCTAACCGAAACCCTAACACTAACCCTAACCCTAACCCTAACCCTAACCCTAACCCTAACCTTAACACTAACCCTAATTCTAAACCTAACCCTAACCTTAACCCTAACCCTAGCCCTAATCCTAACCCTAACCGTAACCCTAACCCTAACCCTAACCCAAACCCTAACCCTAACCCTAATCCTAACCCAAACCCTAACCCTAACCCTAACCCTAACCCTAACCCAAACCCTAACCCTAGCCCTAACCCCAATCCAAACCCTAACCCTAACCCTAACCCTAACCCTAACACAAACCCTAAACCTAACCCTAATCCTAACCCTAATGCTAACCCTAAACCTAACCCTAACACTAACCCTAGTCCTAACCCTAACCCTAACGCAAACCCTAACACTAACCCTAACCCTCACCCTAACCCTAAATCAAACCCTAAACCTAACCCTAACCCTAACCCAAACCCAAACCCTAATCTTAACACAAACCCTAAACCTAATCCTAACCCTAACCGTAACCCTAACCCTAACCCTAACCCAAACCCTAACCCTAACCCTAATCCTAACCCAAACCCTAACCCTAACCCTAACCCTAACCCAAACCCTAACCCTAACCCTAACCCTAACCCAAACCCTAACCCTAACCCTAACCCTAACCCTAACCCAAACCCTAACCCTAACCCTAACCCCACCCCTAACCCTAACCCTAACCCTAACTCAAACCCTAACGCTAACCCTAACTCGAATTCGAACGCAAACCCTAACCCTAACCCTAAACCTAACCCAAACCCTAAACCTAACCCTAACACTACTCCTAAACCAAACCCTAAATCTAACCCTAACCCTAAACCTAATCCTAACTCTAAACCTAACCCTAACCCTAACCCATACCCTAACACTAACACTAAGCTTAACCCTAACACTAACACAAAACCTAACTCTAACACTAACCCTAATTCTAACTAAAACCCAAACCCTAACACTAACCCTAACCCAAACCCTAATAATAACCCTAAACCTAAACCTAACCCCTAATCCTAACCCTAACCCTAACCCAAAACCTAACCCTAACCCTAACCCTAACCGAAATACTAATCCTAAACCTTACCCTAACCCTAATGCTAACCCTAAACCTAATTCAAACTCAAACCCTAACCCTAATCCTAAACCGAACCGAAACCCTAACCCTAACCCTAAACCTAACTCAAAACATAACCCACACCGAAACCCTAACTCTAACCCTAACCCTAACCAAAACCCACACCGTAAGCCTAACCCTAACCCAAACCCTAACACTAACCTTAATCCTAACCCAAACCCTAACCCTAACCCTAACCCTAACTCAAACCCTAACCCTAACCCTAACCCAAACCCAAACCCTAACCCTAAACCTAATCCTTACCCTAATGCTAACCCTAAACCTAACCCTAACATCACCCTAGTCTTAACCCTAACCCTAACCCAAACCCTTACACTAACCCTAACCCTAACCATAACCCTAAATCACACCCTAACCCTCACCCTAACCCTAACCCTAACCCTAACCCTAACTGTAACACTTATCCTAAATCTAACCCTAACCCTAATGCTAACCCTAAACCTAATTCAAACTCAAACCCTAACCCTAATTCTAACCCTAACCCTAACCCTAACCCTAAACCTAACCCAAAACATAACTCAAACCGAAACCCTAACCCTAACGCTAACCCTAACCCTAATTCTAACCGTAACCCTAAACCTAATCCTAGTACTAACCCTAACCCTAACCCTAACCCTAACCCTAACCTTAAACCTTACCCAAACCCAAACACTAAAACTAACTCTAATCGGAACCCTAAACCTAACCCTAACCCTAACCCTAACCCTAACCGAAACACTAATCCTAAACCTAACCCTAACCCTAATTCTAACCCTAAACCTAATTCAAACTCAAACCCTAACCCTAATCCTAACCTGAACCGAAACCCTAAACCTAACCCAAAACATAACCCACACCGAAACCCTAACCCTAACCCTAACCCAAACCCAAACCCACACCGTAACCCTAACCCTAACCCAAACCCTAACACTAACCCTATTCCTACCCTTAAACCCTAACCCTAACCCTAACCATAACCCAAACCTAAAGCCTAACCCTAACCATAAACCTAATCCAACCCCTAACCCTAACCCTAACTCTAACATAAACCCTAACCTAACCCTAACCCTAACCCTAATACTAGTCCTAACCCTACCCCTAACCCTAACCCTAAACCTAAACTTAACCCTTACCCAAACCCAAACTCTAAACCTAACTCTAATCGGAACCCTAACCCTAACCCTAATCCTAACCCTAACCCTAACCCTAACCCTAAACCTAACCTTAACCCCTACCCAAACCCAAACACCAAACCTAACTCTAATCGGAACCCTAACCGTAACCCTAATCCTAACCCTAACCCTAACCATAACCCTAATCCAACACCTCACCCTAACCCTAACTCTAACTCAAACCCTAACCTAACCCTAGCTCTAAACCAAACCCAAACCCTAATCCTAACCCTAACTCTAACCCAAACCCTAACCTAACTCTAAACCTATACCTAACTCAAAACCTAACTCTAACACTAACCCAAATCCTAACCCTAACCCTAACCCAAACCATAACCCAAATAATAACCCTAATCCAAACCCTAACCCTAACCCTCATCCTTATCCTAACCCTAACCCTAACCCTAACCTTAACACTAACCCTAATTCTAAACCTAACCCTAACCTTAACCCTAACCCTAACCCAAAACCAAACCCTAATCTTAACACAAACCCAAACCCTAATCCTAACCCTAACCGTAACCCTAACCCTAACCCTAACCCAAACCCTAACACTAACCCTAACCCTAACCCTAACACTAACCCTAACCCTAACACAAACCCTAACCCTAACCCTAATGCTAAACCTAAACCTAACCCTAACACTAACACTAGTCCTAACCCTAAACCTAACCCAAACCCTAACACTAACCCTAACCCTAACCCTAACCCTAACCCTAACACAAACCCTAACCCAAACCCTAACCCTAACCCTAACCCAAACCCTAACCCTAACCCTAACCCTAATCCTAACCCAAACCCTAACCCTAACCCTAACCCTAACCCTAACCCAAACTCTAACCCTAGCCCTAACCCTAACCCAAACCCTAACCCTAACCCTAACCCTAACCCTAACACAAACCCTAACCCTAACCCTAATCCTAACCCTAATGCTAACCCTAAACCTAACCCTAACACTAACCCTAGTCCTAACCCTAACCCTAACCCAAACCCTAACACTAACCCTAACCCTAAACCTAACCCTAAATCAAACCCTAAACCTAATCCTAACCCTAACCCAAACCCAAACCCTAATCTTAACACAAACCCTAACCCTAATCCTAACCCTAACCGTAATCCTAACCCTAACCCTAACCCAAACCCTAATCCTAACTCTAATCCTAACCCAAACCCTAACCCTAACCCTAACCCTAACCCAAACCCTAACCGTAACCCAAACCCTAACCCAAACCCTAACCCTAACCCTAACCCTAACCCAAACCCTAACCCTAACCCTAACCCTAACCCTAACCCAAACCCTAACCCTAACCCTAACCCTACCCCTAACCCTAACCCTAACTCAAACCCTAACGCTAACCCTAACTCGAACCCGAACGCAAACCCTAACCCTAACCCTAAACCTAACCCAAACCCTAAACCTAACCCTAACACTACTCCTAAACCAAACCCTAAATCTAACCCTAACCCTAAACCTAATCCTAACTCTAAACTTAACCCTAACCCTAACCCAAACCCTAACCCTAACCCTAACCCTAACCGAATCACTAATCCTAAACCTAACCCTTACCCTAATGCTAACCCTAAACCTAATTCAAACTCAAACCCTAACCCTAATCCTAACCCGAACCGAAACCCTAACCCTAACCCTAAACCTAACCCAAAACATAACCCACACCGAAACCCTAACCTTATCCCTAACCCTAACCCAAACCCACACCGTAAGCCTAACCCTAACCCAAACCGTAACACTAACCCTAATCCTACCCTTAAACCCTAACCCTAACCATAACCATAACCCAAAACTAAAGAATAACCCTAACCCTAATCCTAAACCAAACCCTAACCATAAACCTAATCCAACCCATAACCCTAACCCTAACTCTAACCCAAACCATAACCTAACCCTAACCCTAACCCAAACCCAAACCCTAACCCTAACCCTAACTCTAATCCAAATCCTAACCTAACCCTAACCCTAACCCTAACTCAAAACCTAACTCTAACACTAACCCAAACGCTAACCCTAACCCAAACCTAAACCATAACCCAAACACTAACCCTAATCCTAACCCTAAACCTAACCCTCATCCTTATCCTAACCCTAACCCTAACCCTTACACTTACCCAAACCCAAACCCTAAAACTAACCCTAATCCGAACCCTAACCGTAATCCTAATCCTAACCGTAACCCTAACCCTAACCCAACCCATAACCCTCACCCTAACTCTAACCCAAACCCGAACCCTAACCCTAACCCTAACCCTAACCCAAATCCTAACTCTAACCCTAACCCTAAACTTAACACAAACCCTAACCCTAACCCTAACCCTAACCCTAAACCTAACCATAACCCAAACCCTAACCATAAACCTAACCCAAATCTAAACCCTAAACTTTACCCTAATCGTAACTCAAACCCTAACCCTAACCCAAATCCAAACCGTAAACTTTACACTAACCCTAGCCCTAACACTAACCCAAATTCAAACCTAAGCCTAACCCTAACCCAAACCCTAACCCTAATCCTAACCCTAACATTAACCCTAACCCTAACCCTAACCCAAACCCGAACCCCAACCATAACAATAACCCAAACCCTAACCCTAACCCTAACCGTAACCTAAACCCTAACCCTAACCTTAACCCTAAA
>JAJHUQ010000036.1:2447500-2457500 GCA_035773235.1 Eospalax fontanierii | reverse complement strand
ACCCAAAACCAAACCCTAATCTTAACACAAACCCAAAACCTAACCCTAACCCTAACCCTAACCCTAACCCTAACCCTTACACAAACCCTAACACTAACCCTAACCCTAACCCTAACCCTAACACTAACCCTAACCCTAACACAAACCCTAGCCCTAACCCTAATCCTAACCCTAATGCTAAACCTAAACCTAACCCTAACACTAACACTAGTCCTAACCCTAAACCTAACCCAAACCCTAACACTAACCCTAACCCTAACCCTAACCCTAACCCTAACCCTAACACAAACCCTAACCCAAACCCTAACCCTAACCCTAACCCAAACCCTAACCCTAACCCTAACCCTAACCCTAACACAAACCCTAACCCTAACCCTAATCCTAACCCTAATGCTAACCCTAAACCTAACCCTAACACTAACCCTAGTCCTAACCCTAACACTAACCCAAACCCTAACACTAACCCTAACCCTAACCCTAACCCTAAATCAAACCCTAAACCTAACCCTAACCCTAACCCAAACTCAAACCCTAATCTTAACACAAACCCTAACCCTAATCCTAACCCTAACCGTAACCCTAACCCTAACTCTAACCCAAACCCTAACCCTAAACCTAATCCTAACCCAAACCCTAACCCTAACCCTAACCCTAACCCAAACCCTAACCCTAAGCCTAACCCTAACCCTAACCCAAAACCTAACCCTAATCCTACCCCTACCCCTAACCCTAACCCTAACCCTAACTCAAACCCTAACCCTAACCCTAACCCGAACCGGAACCCAAACCCTAACCCTAAACCTAAACCTAACCCAAACCCTAAACCTAACCCTAACACTACTCCTAAACCAAACCCTAAATCTAACCCTAAACCTAAACCTAATCCTAACTCTAAACCTAACCCTAACCCTAACCCAAACCCTAACACTAACACTAAGCTTAACCCTAACACTAACACAAAACCTAACCCTAACACTAACCCTAATTCTAACTAAAACCCAAACCCTAACACTAACCCTAACCCAAACCCTAATAATAACCCTAAACCTAAACCTAACCCCTAATCCTAACCATAACCCTAACCCAAACCCTAACCCTAACCCTAACCCTAACCGAAACACTAATCCTAAACCTTACCCTAACCCTAATGCTAACCCTAAACCTAATTCAAACTCAAACCCTAACCCGAATCCTAACCCGAACCGAAACCCTAACCGTAACCCTAAACCTAACCCAAAACATAACCCACACCGAAACCCTAACCCTAACCCTAACCCTAACCAAAACCCACACCGTAAGCCCAACCCTAACCCTAACCCTAACCCAAACGCTAATCCTAACCCTAACCCAAAACCTAAACCTAACCCTAAACCTAACCCTAACCCTAACCGAAAAACTAAACCTAAACCTAACACTAAGCCAAACCCTAACCCTAACCCTAATCCAAACCCTAACCGTAATCCTAATCCTAACCGTAAACCTAACCCTAATCCAACCCCTAACCCTCACCCTAACTCAAACCCAAACCCGAACCCTAACCCTAACCCTAACCCAAATCCTAAACCTAACCCTAACCCTAACACTAAACCTAACCCAAAACCTAACCCTAACCGTAACCCTAACCCAAACCCTAACCCTAACCCTAACCCTAACCCTAACCCTAACCGAAACACTAATCCTAAACCTAACCCTAACCCTAATTCTAACCCTAAACCTAATTCAAACTTAAACCCTAACCCTAATCATAACCTGAACCGAAACCCTAACCATAACCCTAAACCTAACCCAAAACCTAACCCTAACCGTAACCCTAACCCAAACCCTAACCCTAACCCTAACCCACACCGTAACCCTAACCCTAACCCAAACCCTAACACTAACCCTAATCCTACCCTTAAACCCTAACCCTAACCCTAACCATAACCCAAACCTAAAGCCTAACCCTAACCATAAACATAATCCAACCCCTAACCCTAACCCTAACTCTAACATAAACCCTAACCTAACCCTAACCCTAACCCTAATCCTAGTCCTAACCCTACCCCTAACCCTAACCCTAAACCTAAACTTAACCCTTACCCAAACCCAAACTCTAAACCTAACTCTAATCGGAACCCTAACCCTAACCCTAATCCTAACCCTAACCCTAACCCTAACCCTAAAATTAACCTTAACCCTTACCCAAACACAAACTCTAAACCTAAATCTAATCGGAACCCTAACCGTAACCCTAATCCTAACCCTAAACCTAACCATAACCCTAATCCAACACCTCACCCTAACCCTAACTCTAACCCAAACCCTAACCTAACACTAACTCTAAACCAAACCCAAACCCTAACTCTAACCCTAACTCTAACCCAAACCCTAACCTAACTCTAAACCTAACCCTAACTCAAAACCTAACTCTAACACTAACCCAAATCCTAACCCTAACCCTAACCCAAACCATAGCCCAAATAATAACCCTAATCCTAACCCTAACCCTAACCCTCATCCTTATCCTAACACTAACCCTAACACTAACCTTAACACTAACCCTAATTCTAAACCTAACCCTAACCTTAACCCTAACCCTAACCCAAAACCAAACCCTAATCTTAACACAAACCCTAACCCTAATCCTAACCCTAACCGTAACCCTAACCCTAACCCTAACCCAAACCCTAACCCTAACCCTAACACTAACCCTAACCCTAACACAAAACCTAACCCTAACCCTAATCCTAACCCTAATGCTGACCCTAAACCTAACCCTAACACTAACCCTAGTCCTAACCCTAACCCTAACCCAAACCCTAACACTAACCCTAACCCTAACCCTAACCCTAACCCTAACCCTAACACAAACCCTAACCCAAACCCTAACCCTAACACTAACTCAAACGCGAACCCTATCCCGAACCCTAACCCTAACTCAAACCCTAACCCAAACCCTAATCCTAACCCTAATGCTAACCCTAAACCTAACCCTAACACTAACCCTAGTCCTCACCCTAACACTAACCCAAACCCTAACACTAACCCTAACCCTAAATCAAACCCTAAACCTAACCCTAACCCTAACCCAAACCCAAACCCTAATCTTTTCACAAACCCTAACCCTAATCCTAACCCTAACCGTAACCCTAACCCTAACTCTAACTCAAACCCTAACCCTAACCCTAATCCTAACCCAAACCCTAACCCTCACCCTAACCCTAACCCAAACCCTAACCCTAACCCTAACCCTAACCCTAAACCAAACCCTAACCCTAACCCTACACCAACCCCTAACCCTAACCCTAACCCTAACTCAAACCCTAACCCTAACCCTAACCCGAACCCGAACCCAAACCCTAACCCTACCCCTAAACCTAACCCAAACCCTAAACCTAACCCTAACACTACTCCTAAACCAAACCCTAAATCTAACCCTAAACCTAAACCTAATCCTAACTCTAAACCTAACCCTAACCCTAACCCAAACCCTAACACTAACGCTAAGCTTAACCCTAACACTAACACAAAACCTAACCCTAACACTAACCCTAATTCTAACTAAAACCCAAACCCTAACACTAACCCTAACCCAAACCCTAATAATAACCCTAAACCTAAACCTAACCCCTAATCCTAACCATAACCCTAACCCAAACCCTAACCCTAACCCTAACCCTAACCGAAACACTAATCCTAAACCTTACCCTAACCCTAATGCTAACCCTAAACCTAATTCAAACTCAAACCCTAACCCTAATCCTAACCCGAACCGAAACCCTAACCCTAACCCTAAACCTAACCCAAAACATAACCCACACCGAAACCCTAACCCTAAACCTAACCCTAACCAAAACCAACACCGTAAGCCCAACCCTAACCCTAACCCTAACCCTAACCCTAACCCAAACGCTAACCCTAACCCTAACCCAAAACCTAAACCTAACCCTAAACCTAACCCTAACCCTAACCGAAAAACTAAACCTAAACATAACCGTAAGCCAAACCCTAACCCTAAACCTTATCCTAACCCATACCCAAACCCTAACCCTAACCCTAACCCTAATCCAAACCCTAACCGTAATACTAATCCTAACCGTAACCCTAACCCTAACCCAACCCCTAACCCTCACCCTAACTCTAACCCAAACCCGAACCCTAACCCTAAACCTAACCCAAATCCTAACCCTAACCCTAACCCTAACACTAAACCTAACCCAAAACCTAACCCTAACCGTAACCCTAACCCAAACCCTAACCCTAACCCTAACCCTAACCCTAACCCAACAATAACCCTAACCCTAACTGAAACACTTACCCTAAACCTAACCCTAACCCTAATGCTAACCCTAAACCTAATTCAAACTCAAACCCTAACCCTAATCCTAACCCTAACCCTAACTCTAACCCTAACGCTAACCCTAACCGTAAACCTAACCCAAAACATAACCCAAGCCGAAACCCTAACTCTAACCCTAACCCTAACCCTAATCCTAACCCTAACCCTAACCCTAATCTTAGTCCTAACCCTAACCCTAACCCTAACCCTAACCCTAACCTTAACCCTTACCCAAACCCAAACTCTAAACCTAACTCTAAACGGAACCCTAACCCTAAACCTAATCCTAACCCTAACCCTAACCATAACCCTAATCGAACACCTCACCCTAACCCTAACTCTAACACAAACCCTAACCTAACCCTAACTCTAAACTAAACCCAAACCCTAACCCTAACCCTAACTCTAACCCAAACCCTAACCTAACCCTAACCCTAACCCTAACCCTAACCCAAACCCTAACCCTATCCCTAATCCTAACCCAAACCCTAACCCTAACCCTAACTCTAACACTAACCCAAACCCTAACCCTAACACTAACCCAAACCATAACCCAAATAATAACTGTAATCCTAACCCTAACCCTAACCCTCATCCTTATCCTAACCCTAACCCTAACCCTAACCCTAACCCTAATTCTAACCCTAACCCTAAACCTAACCCTACCCCAAAACCTAACCCTAACCCTAACCCTAACCATAATCTTAACACTAATCATAACCCTAACACTAACCAAGATTCAAACCAAACCCTAACCCAAACCCTAACCCTAAACCTAACCCTAACAATAACCCAAACCCTAACCCTAACCCTAATCCTAACCCTAATGCTAACCCTAAACCTAAATCAAACTCAAATCCTAACCCAAAACCAAACCCTAACCCTAACCCTAAACTTAACCCAAACCCTAACCCTAACCCTAACCATAACCCTAACCCTAACTAAAACCCTAACTCTAACCCAACCCGAACGCAAACCCTAACCCTAACCCGAAATTTAACCGAAAACCTAAACCTAACCGTAAACCTTAACCAAACCCTAACCCTAACACTAACCCTAAGCCTAACCCTAACCCAAATGCTTACCCTAACCCTATCCCTAACCGTAATCCTAGTCCTAAATCTAACCCTAACCCTAATCCTAACCCTTACCTTAACCCTTCCCCAAACCCTAACTCTAAACGTAACTCTAATCGTAACCCTAACCCTAATCCTAATCCTAACCCTAACCCTAACCATAACCCTAATCCAACACCTCATCCTAACCCTAACTCTAACCCAAACCCTAACCTAACCCTAACTCTAAACCAAACCCAAACCCTAACCCTAACCCTAAGTCTAACCCAAACCCTAACCTAACCCTAAACCTAACGCTAACTCAAACCCTAACTCTAACACTAACCCAAACCCTAACCCTAACCCTAACCCTAACCCAAACCATAACCCAAATAATAACCCTAATCCTAACCCTAACCCAAACCTCATCCTTATTCTAACCCTAACCCTAACCCTAACCCTAACCCTAAACCTAACCCTAATTCTAACCCTAACCCTAACCCTAACCGAAAACCTAACCCTAACCCTAACCCTAACCATAATCTTAACACTAACCCTAACCCTAACACTAACCCAGATTCAAACCTAACCCTAACCCAAACCCTAACCCTAACCCTAACCCTAACCCAAAACCTAACCCTAACCCTAACCCTAACCCTAACCCAAACCCTAAACCTAACCCTAATCCTAACCCTAATGCTAACCCTAAACCTAACCCTAACACTAACCCCAGTCCTAACCCTAACCCTAACCCTAACCTAACCCTAATCCTAATGCTAACCCTAAACCTAATTCAAACTCAAACCCTAACCCTATTCCTAACCCGAACACAAACCCTAACCCTAACCCTAAACCTAACCCAAAACATAACCCAAACCGAAACCCTAACCCTAAATCTAATCCTAACCTTAAACCCTAACCCTAACACTAACCCTAACCATAACCCAAACCTAAAAACAAACCCTAACCCTTATCCTAACCCAAACCCTAACCCTTATCCTAGTCCTAACCTTAACCCTAACCCTAACCCTAACCCTAACCCTAACCTGAACCCTTACCCAAACCCAAACTCTAAACCTAACTCTAATCGGAACCCTAACCCTAACCCTAATCCTAACGCTAACCCTAACCATAACCCTAATCCAACACCTTACCCTAACCATAAGTCTAACCCAAACCCTAACCAAACCCTATCTCTAATCCAAACCCAAACCCTAACCCTGACCCTATCTCTACCCCACCCCCTACCCTAACCCTAAACCTAACCCTAACTCAAACCCTTACTCTAACACTAACCTAAAACCTAACCCTAATCCTAACCCAAACCATAACGCAAATAATAACTCTAATCCTAACCCTAACCCTAACCGTCATCCTTATCCTAACCCTAACCCTAACTCTAACCCTAACCCTAAGCCTAATTCTAACCCTAACCCTAACCCTAACCCTAACCCAAACCATAACTCAAATAATAACCCTAATCCTAACCCTAACCCTAACCCTCATCCTTATCCTAACCCTAACCCTAACCCTAACCCTAACCCTAATTTTAAACCTAACCCTAACCCTAACTCAAAACCTAACCCTACCCCTAACCCTAACCCTAATCTTAACACTAACCCTAACCCTAACACTCACCCAGATTCAAACCTAACCCTAACCCAAACCCTAACCCTAACCCTAACCCAAACCCTAACCCTAACCCTAATCCTAACCCTAATGCTAACCCTAAACCTAACTCAAACTCAAACCCTAACCCTAAGACTAACCCTAACCCAAACCCTAACCGTAACCCTAACCCTAACCCTAACTAAAACCCTAACACTAACCCAACCCGAACGCAAACCCTAACCCTAACCGAAACTTAACCGAAAACCTAAACCTAACTGTAATCCTAAACCAAAACCCAACCCTAACCCTAACCCAAACGCTAACCCTTACCCTAACCCAAAACCTAAACCTAACCCTAAACCTAACCCTAACCCTAACCCAAAAACTAACCCTAAACGTAACCCTAAGCCAAACCCTAACCCTAAACCTTAACCTAACCCATACCCAAACCCTAACCCTAAACCTAAATCTAACCCAAACCCTAACCCTATCCCTAACCCTAACCCAAACCCAAACCCTAACCCTAATCCTAACCCTAATGCTAACCCTAAACCTAACTCAAACTCAAACCCTAATCCTAACCCTAACCCTAACCCAAACCCTAACCCTAACCCTAACTCTAACCCTAACTAAAACCCTAACCCTAACCCTAAACCTAACACTAACCCGAACCCAAACCCTAACCCTAACCCTAACCCTAAACCTAACCCAAAACCTAAACCTAACCCTAACGCTACTCCTAAGCCAAACCCTAAATCTATCCCTAACCCTAAACATAATCCTAACTCTAACGCTAACCCTAACCCTAACCCTAACCCAAACCCTAACAATAACACTAAGCTTAACCCTAACACTAACACAAAACCTAATCCTAACACTAACCCTAATTCTAATTAAAACCCAAACGCTAACACTAACCCTAACCCAAACCATTATAATAACCCTAAACCTAAACCTAACGCCTAATCCTAACCCTAACCCTAACCCAAACGCTAAACCTAACCCTAACCGAAACACTAATCCTAAACCTAACCCTAACCCTAATGCTAACCCTAAACCTAATTCAAACTCAAACCCTAACCCTAATCCTAACCCGAACCGAAACCCTACCCCTAACCCTAACCCTAACCCAAAACATAACCCACACCGAAACGCTAACCCTATCCCTAACCCTAACCCAAACCCACACCGTAAGCCTAACCCAAAACCAAACCGTAACACTAACCCTAATCCTACCCTTAAACCCTAACCCTAACCCTAACCATAACCTAAACCCTAACCCTAAACTTAACCCTAAACCACACCCTAATCCCAACCCTAACCCTAACATTAACCCCAACCCAAACCCTAAAACTAACCCTAATCCAAACACTAACCCTAACCCTAATCCTAACCGTAACCCTAACCCTAACCCAACCCCTAACCTTCACCATAACTCTAACCCAAATCCGACTCTAACCCTAACCCTAACCCAAATCCTAACCCGAACCCTAACCCTAACCCTAACCCAAACCCTAACCCTAACCCAAACCCTAACCCAAAACCAAACTCTAACCCTAACCCTAACACCAACCCTAACCATAACCCTAACCCTAACCCTAATGCTAAACGTAACCATAACCCTAACCCTAACCCTAAACCTAACCAAACCTAAACCCTAACCAAAACCCTAATCCTAACACTAACCCTAACACTAACCCTAACCAAAAACCTAAACCCTAACGCTAACCCTAACCCTAACACAAACCCTAACCTAAACGTAACCTTAACCCAAACCCTAACCCTAACCTTAACCCAAACCCAAACCCTAAACTTAACACAAACCCTAACCCTAATCCTAACCCTAACCCTAACCCTAACCCAAACGCAAACACTAACCCTAACCCTAACCCAAACCTTAACCCTAAACCTAACCCTAACCCTAACCAAAACCCAAACCCTAATACTAACCCTAATGCTAACCCTAAACCTAACCCTAACACTAACCCTAGTCCTAACCCTAACCCTAACCCAAACCCTAACACTAACCCTAACCCTAACCCTAACCCCAAATCAAACCCAAAACCTAAACCTAACCCTAACCCGAAACCAAACCATAACCCTAACCCTAACCCGAAACCAAACCCTAACCCTAACCCTAACCCTAACCCTAACTGAAACACTAATCCTAAACCTAACCCTAACCCTAATGCTAACCCTAAACCTAATTCCAATTCAAACCCTAACCCTAACCCTAACCCTAAACCTAACCCAAAATATAACCCAAACCGAAAAACTTACCCTAAACCTAACCCTAACCCTAACCCTAACCCTAACCCTAACCCTAACCCTAATCCTAACCCTAATCCTAACCCTAACCGTAACCGTAACCCTAACCCTAACCCAAACCCTAACCCTAACCCTAATCCTAAACCAAACCCTAACCCTAACCCTAACCCTAGCCCTAAACCAAACCCTAACCCTAACCCTAACCCTAACCCAAACCCTAACCCTAACCCTAACCCTAAACCTAACACAAACCCTAACCCTAACCCTAATTCTAACCCTAATGCTAACCCTAAACCTAACCCTAACACTAACCCTAGTCCTAACCCTAACCCTAACCCAAACCCTAATACTAACCCTAACCCTAACCCTAATCCTAAATCAAACCCTAAACCTAACACTAACCCTAACCCAAACCCAAACCCTAATCTTAACACAAACCCTAACCCTAATCCTAACCCTAATCGTAACCCTAACCATAACCCTAACCCAAACCCTAACCCTAACCCAAACCCTAACCCTAAACCTAACCCTAACCCAAACCCTAACCCTAACCCTAACCCAAACCCTAACCCTAACCCTAACCCTACCCCTAACCCTAACCCTAACCCTAACTCAAACCCTAACCCTAACCCTAACACTAACCCGAACCCGAACGCAAACCCTAACCCTAACCCTAAACCTAACCCAAACCCTAAACCTAACCCTAACACTACTCCTAAACCAAACCCTAAATCTAACCCTAACCCTA
>JAJHUQ010000036.1:2437500-2440000 GCA_035773235.1 Eospalax fontanierii | reverse complement strand
CCTAACCCTAAACCTAATCCTAACTCTAAAGCTAACCCTAACCTTAACCCAAACCCTAACACTAACACTAAGCTTAACCCTAACACTAACACAAAACCTAACCCTAACACTAACCCTAATTCTAACTAAAACCCAAACCCTAACACTAACCCTAACCCAAACCCTAATAATAACCCTAAACCTAAATCTAACCCCTAATCCTAACCCTAACCCTAACCCAAACCCTAACCCTAACCCTAACCCTAACCCTAACCCTAACCCTAACCCAAACACTAATCCTAAACCTTACCCTAATCCTAATGCTAACCCTAAACCTAACTCAAACCCAAGCCCTAACCCTAATCCTAAACCGAACCGAAACACTAACCCTAACCCTAAACCTAGCACAAAACATAACCCACACCGAAACCCTAACCCTAACCCTAACCCTAACCAAAACCCACACCGTAAGCCTAACCCTAACCCAAACCCTAACACTAACCCTAATCCTAACCCAAACCCTAACCCTAACCCTAACCCTAACTCAAACCCTAACCCTAACCATAACCCTAACCCTAACCCTAACCCTAACCCTAAACCTAACCCAAAACATAACCCAAACCGAAACCCTAACCCTAAACCTAACCCTAACCCTAATTCTAACCCTAACCCTAAACCTAATTATAGTACTAACCCTAACTCTAACCCTAACACTAACCCTAACCTTAAACCTTACCCAAACCCAAACTCTAAACCTAACTCTAATCGGAACCCTAACCCTAACCCTATCCCTAACCCTAACCGAAACACTAATCCTAAACCTAACCCTAACCCTAATTCTAACCCTAAACCTAATTCAAACAAAAACCCTAACCCTAAACCTAACCCAAAACATAACCCACACCGAAAACCTAACCCTAACCCTAACCCAAACCCAAACCCACACCGTAACCCTAACCCTAACCCAAACCCTAACACTAACCCTAATATTACCCTTAAACCCTAACCCTAACCCTAACCATAACCCAAACCTAAAGCCTAACCCTAACCATAAACCTAATCCAACCCCTAACCCTAACCCTAACTCTAACATGAACCCTAACCTAACCCTAACCCTAACCCTAATCCTAGTCCTAACCCTACCCCTAACCCTAACCCTAAACCTAAACTTAACCCTTACCCAAACCCAAACTCTAAACCTAACTCTAATCGGAACCCTAACCCTAAACCTAATCCTAACCCTAACCCTAACCCTAACCCTAAACCTAACCTTAACCCTTACCCAAACCCAAACTCTAAACCTAACTCTAATCGGAACCCTAACCGTAACCCTAATCCTAACCCTAACCCTAACCATAACCCTAATCCAACACCTCACCCTAACCCTAACTCTAACCCAAACCCTAACCTAACCCTAACTCTAAACCAAACCCAAACCCTAACCCTAACCCTAACTCTAACCCAAACCCTAACCTAACCCTAAACCTAACCCTAACTCAAAACCTAACTCTAACACTAACCCAAATCCTAACCCTAACCCTAACCCAAACCATAACCGAAATAATAACCCTAATCCTAACCCTAACCCTAACCCTCATCCTTATCCTAACCATAACCCTAACCCTAACCTTAACACTAACCCTAATTCTAAACCTAACCCTAACCTTAACCATAACCCGAACCCAAAACCAAACCCTAATCTTAACACAAACCCTAACACTAATCCTAACCCTAACCGTAACCCTAAACCTAACCCTAACCCAAACCCTAACCCTAACCCTAACCCTAACCCTAACCCTAACACAAACCCTAACCCTAACCCTAATCCTAACCCTAATCCTAACCCTAAACCTAACCCTAACACTAACCCTAGTCCTAACCCTAACCCTAACCCAAACCCTAACACTAACCCTAACCCTAACCTTAACCCTAAATCAAACCCTAACCCTAACCCTAACCCTAACCCTAAACCTAACCCAAAACATAACCCACACCGAAACCCTAACCCTAACCCTAACCCTAACCAAAACCCACACCGTAAGCCCAACCCTAACCCTAACCCTAACCCTAACCCTACCCCAAACGCTAACCCTAACCCTAACCCAAAACCTAAACCTAACCCTAAACCTAACCCTAACCCTAACAGAAAAACTAAACCTAAACCTAACCCTAAGCCAAACCCTAACCCTAACCCTTATCCTAACCCATACCCAAACCCTAACCCTAACCCTAACCCTAATCCAAACCCTAACCGTAATCCTAATCCTAACCGTAACCCTAACCCTAACCCAACCCCTAACCCTCACACTAACTCTAACCCAAACCCGAACCCTAACCCTAACCCTAACCGAAACACTAATCCTAAACCTTACCCTAACCCTAATGCTAACCCCAAACCTAATTCAAACTCAAACCCTAACCCTAAACCTAACCCTAACCCAAACCCTAACCCTAACCCTAACTCTAACCCAAACCGTAACCTAACCCTAACCCTAACCCTAACCCTAACCCAAACCCTAAC
>JAJHUQ010000036.1:2422500-2432500 GCA_035773235.1 Eospalax fontanierii | reverse complement strand
AACCCTAACCCTAACCTTAAACCTTACCCAAACCCAAACTCTAAACCTAACTCTAATCGGAACCCTAACCCTAACCCTAACCCTAACCCTAACCGAAACACTAATCCTAAACCTAACCCTAACCCTAATCCTAACACTAAACCTAATTCAAACTCAAACCCTAACCCTAATCCTAACCTGAACCGAAACCCTAACCCTAACCCTAAACCTAACCCAAAACATAACCCACACCGAAACCCTAACCCTAACCCTAACCCAAGCCCAAACCCACACCGTAACCCTAACCCTAACCCAAACCCTAACACTAACCTTATCCTACCCTTAAACCCTAACCCTAACCCTAACCATAACCCAAACCTAAAGCCTAACCCTAACCATAACCCTAATCCAACCCCTAATGCTAACCCTAACTCTAACATAAACCCTAACCTAACCCTAACCCTAACCCTAAACCTAGTCCTAACCCTAACCCTAGCCCTAACCCTAACCCTAACCTTAACCCTTACCCAAACCCAAACTCTAAACCTAACTCTAATCGGAACCCTAACCGTAACCCTAATCCTAACCCTAACCCTAACCATAACCCTAATCCAACCCCTCACCCTAACCTTAACTCTAACCCAAACCCTAACCTAACCCTAACTCTAAACCAAACCCAAACCCTAACCCTAACCCTAACTCTAACCCAAACCCTAACCTAACCCTAAACCTAACCCTAACTCAAAACCTAACTCTAACACTAACCCATATCCTAACCCTAACCCTAACCCTAACCCTCATCCTTATCCTAACCCTAACCCTAACCCTAACCTTAACACTAACCCCAATTCTAAACCTAACCCTAACCTTAACCCTAACCCTAACCTAAAACCAAACCCTAATCTTAACACAAACCCTAACCCTAATCCTAACCCTAACCGTAACCCTAACCCTAACCCTAACCCAAACCCTAACCCTAACCCTAATCCTAACCCAAACCCTAACCCTAACCCTAACCCTAACCCTAACCCAAACCCTAACCCTAACCCTAACCCTAACCCAAACCCTAACCCTAACCCTAACCATAACCCTAACACAAACCCTAACCCTAAACCTAATCCTAACCCTAAGGCTAACCCTAAACCTAACCCTAACACTAACCCTAGTCCTAACCCTAACCCTAACCCAAACCCTAACACTAACCCTAACCCTAACCCTAACCCAAACCCTAACCCTAACCCTAACCCTAACTGAAAGACTAATACTAAACCTTACCCTAACCCTAATGCTAACCCTAAACCTAATTCAAACTCAAACCCTAACCCTAATCCTAACCCGAACCGAAACCCTAACCCTAACCCTAAATCTAACCCAAAACATAACCCACACCGAAACCCTAACCCTAACCCTAACCAAAACCCACACCGTAAGCCTAACCCTAACCCAAACCCTAACACTAACCCTAATCCTACACTTAAATCCTAACCCTAACCCTAACCATAAACCAAACCTAAAGCCTAACCCTAACCCTAATCCTAAATCTAACCCTAACCATAACCCTAATCCAACCCATAACCCTAAACCTAACTCTAACCCAAACCCTAACCTAAACCTAACCCTACCCCAAACCCAAACCCTAACCCTAACCCTAACTCGAACCCAAATCCTAACACTAACCCAAACCCTAACCCTAACCCAAACCTAAACCATAACCCAAATACTAACCCTAATCCTAACCCTAACCCTAACCCTCATCCTTATCCTAACCCTAACCCTTACCCTTACCCTTACCCAAACCCAAACTCTAAAACTAACCCTAATCCGAACCCTAACCGTAATCCTAATCCTAACCGTAACCCTAATCCTAACCCAACACCTAACCCTCACCCTAACTCTAACCCAAACCCGAACCCTAACCCTAACCCTAACCCAAATCCTAACCCTAACCCTAACCCTAACCCTAACCCAAACCTTAACCCTAATCCAAACCCTAACGCAAAACCAAACCCTAATCCTAACCCCAAACTTAACCCAAAACCTCACCCTAGCCCTAAACCTAACCATAACCCTAACCCTAACCATAAACCCAACCGAAACCTAAACCGTAAACTTTACCCTAATCGTAACTCAAACCCTAACCCTAACCCAAATCCAAACCCTAAACTTTACACTAACCCTAGCCCTAACACTAACCCAAATTCAAACCTAAGCCTAAACTTAACCAAAACCCTGACTCTAATCCTAACCCTAACCCTAACCCTAACCCTACCCCAAACCCGAACCCTAACCCTAACCCTAACCCATAACCTAACCCTAACCCTAACCCAAACCATAACCCTAAACTTAACCCTAAACCAAAACCTAATCCTAACCCTAACCCTAACATTAACCCTAACCGAAAATCTAAACCCTAACCCTACTCCTAACCCTAACCCTAACCCTTACCCTTACTCAAACCCAAATCCTAAAACTAACCCTAATCAAAACCCTAACCCTAACTCTAATCCTAACCGTAACCCTAACCCTAACCCAACCCCTAACCCTCACCATAACTCTAAACCAAATCCGACTCTAACCCTAACCCTAACCCAAATCCTAACTCGAACCCTAACCCTAACCCTAACCAAAACCCTAACCCTAACCCAAACCCTAAACAAAACCCAAACCCAAACCCTAACCCTAACGCTAAACCTAATCATAACCCTAACCCTAACACTAATGCTAAACCTAACCATAACCCTAACCCTAAACCTAACCAAACCTAAACCCTAACCCATACCCTAATCCTAACACTCACCCTAACACTAACCCTAACCGAAAACCTAAACCCTAACCCTACTCCTAACCCTAACCCTAACACAAACCCTAACCCTAAACGTAACCTTAACCCAAAACCTAACCCTAACCTTAACCCAAACCCAAACCCTAATCTTAACACAAACCCTAACCCTAATCCTAACCCTAACCCTAACCGTAACCCAAACCGTAACCGTAAACCTAACCCTAACCCTAACCCAAACCCTAACCCTAACCCTAACCCTAACCCTAACCCTAACCCAAACCCTAACCCTAACCCTAATCCTAACCCTAATGCTAACCCTAAACCTACGCCTAACACTAACCCTAGTCCTAACCCTAACCCTAACCCAAACCCTAACACTAACCCTAACCCTAACCCTAACCCTAAATCAAACCCTAAACCTAACCCTAACCCTAACCCGAACCCAAACCCTAACCCTAACACTAACCCTAACTGAAAGACTAATCCTAAGCCTAACCCTAACCCTAATGCTAACCCTAAACCAAATTCCAACTCAAACCCTAAACCTAACCCTAAACGTAACCCAAAACATAACCCAAACCGAAACACTAACCCTAAACCTAACCCTAACCCTAAACCCTAACCCTAACACTTACCCTAACCATAACCCAAACCTAAAACCAAACCTTAACCCTAATCCTATCCCTAACACTAACCCTAATCCTAGTCCTAACCCTAACCCTAACCCTAACCCTAAACCTAACCTTAACCCTTACCCAAACCCAAACTCTAAACCTAACTCTAATCGGAACCCTAACTCTAACCCTAATCCTAACCCTTTCCCTAACCATAACCCTAACTGAAACACTTTTCCTAAATCTAACCCTATCCCTAATGCTAACCCTAAACCTAATTCAAACTCAAAACCTAACCCTAATCCTAACCCTAACCCTAACCCTAACCCTAACCCTAACCCTAAGCCTAACTGAAACACTAATCCTAAACCTAACCCTAACCCTAATGCTAACCCTAAACCTAATTCAAACTCAAACCATAACCCTATTACTCACCCGAACCCAAACCCTAACTCTAACCATAAACCTAACCCAAAACATTACCCAAACCGAAACACAAACCCTAACCCTAACCCTAACCCTAAACCCTAACCCTAACACTAACCCTAACCATAACCCAAACCTAAACCCAAACCCTAACCCTAATCCTAACACTAACCCTAACCCTAATCCTAGTCCTAACCCTAACCCTAACCCTAACCCTAACCCTAACCCTAACCTTAACCCTTACCCAAACCCAAACTCTAAACCTAACTCTAATCGGAACCCTAACCCTAATCCGAACCCTAACCCTTACGATAACCCTAATCCAACACCTCACTCTAACCCTAACTCTAACCCAAACTCTAACCTAACCCTAACTCTAAACCAAACCCAAACCCTAACCCTAACCCTAACTCTAACCCAAACCCCAATGTAAGCCTAAACCTAACCATAACTCAAACCCTAACTCTAACACTAACCCAAAATCTAACACTAACCCTAACCCAAACCCTAACCCAAATAATAACCCTAATCCTAACCCTAACCCTAAACCTCATCCTTTTCCTAACCCTAACCCTAACCCTAACCCTAACCCTAACCCTAATTCTAACCCTAACCCTAACCCTAACCCTAACCCAAAACCTAACCCTAACCCTAACCCTAACCATAATCTTAACACTAACCATAACCCTAACACTAACCCAGATTCAAACCTAACCCTAACCCAAACCCTAACCCTAACCCTAAGCCTAACCCTAACCCAAACCCTAACCGTAACCCGAATCCTAACCCTAATGCTAACCCTAAACCTAACTCAAACTCATACCCTAACCCTAAGCCTAACCCTAATCCAAACCCTAACCCTAACCCTAACCCTAACCCTAACTAAAACCCTAACACTAACCCAACCCGAACGCAAACCATAACCCTAACACGAAATTTTACCGAAAACCTAAACCTAACCGTATTCCTAAACCAAAACCTAACCCTAACACTAACCCTAACCCCAACCCTATCACAAACGCTAACCCTAAACCTTAACTTAACCCCTAATCCCTAACCCCAAACCCTAACCCAAACCCTAACCCTAACCGTAGCCCTAAATCAAACCCTAACCCTAACCCTAACCCAAACACTTACCCTAACCCTAACCCTTACCCTAAACCAAACCCTAACCCTAACCTTAACCCTAACCCTAATCCTAACCCAAACCCAAACCCTAACACGAAACCTAAGCCTAATCCACACCGAAACCGAAACAATAACCCTAAACGTAAACCTAAACCTAACCCTAACCCAAACCCAAACCCTAACCCTAAACGTAACCTTAATCCAAACCCTAACCCTAACCCTAACCCAAACCCAAACCCTAATCTTAACACAAACCCTAACCCTAATCCTAACCCTAACCCTAACCCAAACACTAACCCTAACAATAACCCTAACCCAAACCCTAACCCTAACCCTACCTCTAACCCTAACCCTAAACCTAACTCAAACCCTAACCCTAACCCTAACCCGTACCCGAACCCAAACCCTAAACCCTAACCCTAAACCTAACCTAAACCCTAAACCTAACCCTAACACTACTCCTAAACCAAACCCTAAATCTAACCCTAAACCTAAACCTAATCCTAACTCTAAACCTAACCCTAACCCTAACCCAAACCCTAACACTAACACTAAGCTTAACCCTAACACTAACACAAAACCTAACCCTAACACTAACCCTAATTCTAACTAAAACCCAAACCCTAACAGTAACCCTAACCCAAACCCTAATAATAACCCTAAACCTAAACCTCACCCTTAATCCTAACCATAACCCTAACCCAAACCCTAACCCTAACCCTAACCCTAACCGAAACACTAATCCTAAACCTAACCCTAACACTAATGCTAAACCTAAACCTAATTCAAACTCAAACCCTAACCCTAATTCTAACCCGAACCGAAACCCTAACCCTAACCCTAAACCTAACCCAAAACATAACCCACACCGAAACCCTAACCCTAACACTAACCCTAACCAAAACCCACACCGTAAGCCCAACCCTAACCCTAACCCTAACCCTAACCGTACCCCAAACGCTAACCCTAACCCTACCCCAAAACCTAAACCTAACCCTAAACCTAACCCTAACCCTAACCGAAAAACTAAACCTAAACCTAACCCTAAGCCAAACCCTAACCCTAACCCTTATCCTAACCCATACCCAAACCCTAACCCTAACCCTAACCCTAATCCAAACCCTAACCGTAATCCTAATCCTAACCGTAACCCTAACCCTAACCCAACCCCTAACCCTCACCCTAACTCTAACCCAAACCCGAACCATTAACCTAACCCTAACCGAAACACTAATCCTAAACCTTACCCTAACCCTAATGCTAACCCTAAACCTAATTCAAACTCAAACCCTAACCCTAACCCTAACCCTAACCCAAACCCTAACCCTAACCCTAACTCTAACCCAAACCCTAACCTAACCCTAACCCTAACCCTAACCCTAACCCTAACCCAAACCCTAACCCTAACCCTAATCCTAACCCAAACCCTAACCCTAACCATAACTCTAACACTAACCCAAACCTTAACCCTAACAGTAACCCAAACCCTAACCCAAATAATAACCCTAATCCTATCCCTAACCCTAACCCTCATCCTTATCCTAACCCTAACCCTAACCCTAACCCTAACCCTAACCCTAACCCTAACCCTAACCCAAACCATAACCCAAATAATAACCCTAATCCTAACCCTAACCCTAACCCTCATCCTTATCCTAACCCTAACCCTAACCCTAAACCTAAACCTAACCCTAATTCTAACCCTAACCCTAACCCTAACCCTAACCCTAACCCTAACCATAATCTTAACACTAACCCTAACCCTAACACTAACCCAGATTCAAACCTAACCCTAACCCAAACCCTAACCCTAACCCTAACAATAACCCAAAACCTAACCCTAACCCTAACCCTAACCCTAACTCAAACCCTAAACCTAACCCTAATCCTAACCCTAATGCTAACCCTAAACCTAATCCTAACACTAACCCCAGTCCTAACCCTAACACTAACCCAAACCCTAAGCCTAACCCTAATCCTAACCCAAACCCTAACCCAAACCCTAACCCTAACCCTAACCCTAACCCTAACCTTAACACTAACCCGAATTCTAAACCTAACCCTAACCTTAACCCTAACCCTAACCCTAATCCTAACCCTAATCCTAACCCTAACCCTAACCCTAACCCTTCATCCTTATCCTAACCCTAACCCTAACCTTAACACTAACCCTAATTTTAAACCTAACCCTAACCCTAACCCTAAACCTAACCCAAACCCTAACCCTAACCCTAATCCTAACCCAAACCCTAACCATAACCCTAACCCTAACTCAAACCCTAACCATAACCCTAACCCTAACCCAAACCCTAACCCTAACCCTAACCATAACCCTAACCCAAAACCTAACCGTAACCCTAACCCTAACCCTAAACCTAACCCTAACCGAAACCCTAACCCTAACCCTAACCCTAACCATAACCCTAACCTTAACACTAACCCTAATTCTAAACCTAACCCTAACCTTAACCCTAACCCTAACCCTAATCCTAACCCTAACCGTAACCCTAACCCTAACCCTAACCCAAACCCTAACCCTAACCCTAATCCTAACCCAAACCCTAACCCCAACCCTAACCCTAACCCAAACCCTAACCCTAACCCTAACCCTAACCCAAACCCTAACCTTAACCCTAACCCTAACCCTAACACAAACCCTAACCCTAACCCTAATCCTAACCCTAATGCTAACCCTAAACCTAACCCTAACACTAACCCTAGTCCTAACCCTAACCCTAACCCAAACACTAACACTAACCCTAACCCTAACCCTAACCCTAAATCAAACCCTAAACCTAACCCTAACCCTAACCCAAACCCAAACCCTAATCTTAACACAAACCCTAACCCTAATCCTAACCCTAACCGTAACCCTAACCCTAAACCTAACCCAAACCCTAACCCTAACCCTAATCCTAACCCAAATCCTAACCCTAACCCTAACCCTAACCCTAACCCAAACCCTAACCCTAACCCTAACCCTAACCCAAACCCTAACCCTAACCCTAACCCTAACCCAAACCCTAACCCTAACCCTAACCCTACCCCTAACCCTAACCCTAACCCTAACTCAAACCCTAACCCTAACCCAAACCCCAACCCGAACGAAACCCTAACCCTAAACCTAAACCTAACCCAAACCCTAAACCTAACCCTAACACTACTCCTAAACCAAAACCTAAATCTAACCCTAACCCTAAACCTAATCCTAACTCTAAACCTAACCCTAACCCTAACCCAAACCCTAACACTAACACTAAGCTTAACCCTAACACTAACACAAAACCTAACCCTAACACTAACCCTAATTCTAACTAAAACCCAAACCCTAACACTAACCCTAACCCAAACCCTAATAATAACCCTAAACCAAAACCTAACCCCTAATCCTAATCCTAACCCTAACCCAAACCCTAACCCTAACCCTAACCCTAACCCTAACTGAAACACTAATCCTAAACCTTACCCTAACCCTAATGCTAACCCTAAACCTAATTCAAACTCAAACCCTAAACCTAATCCTAAACCGAACCGAAACCCTAACCCTAACCCTAAACCTAACACAAAACATAACCCACACCGAAACCCTAACCCTAACCCTAACCCTAATCAAAACCCACACCGTAAGCCTAACCCTAAACCAAACCCTAACACTAAACCTAATCCTAACCCAAACCCTAACCCTAACCCTAACTCAAACCCTAACCATAACCCTAACCCTAACCCAAAACCTAACCCTAACCCTAACCCTAACCCTAACCCAAACCCTAACCCTAACCCTAATCCTAAACCTAATGCTAACCCTAAACCTAACCCTAACATAACCCTAGTCTTAACCCTAACCCTAACCCAAACCCTAACACTAAACCTAACCCTAACCATAACCCTAAATCAAACCCTCACCCTCACCCTAACCCTAACCCTAACCCTAACCCTAACCCTAACTGAAACACTTATCCTAAACCTAACCCTAACCCTAATGCTAACCCTAAACCTAATTCAAACTCAAACTCAAACCCTAATCCTAACCCTAACCCTAACCCTAACCCTAAACCTAATCCTAGTACTAAACCTAACCCTAACCCTAACCCTAACCCTAACCTTAAACCTTACCCAAACCCAAACTCTAAACCTAACTCTAATCGGAACCCTAACCCTAACCCTAACCCTAACCCTAACCGAAACACTAATCCTAAACCTAACCCTAACCCTAATCCTAACACTAAACCTAATTCAAACTCAAACCCTAACCCTAATCCTAACCTGAACCGAAACCCTAACCCTAACCCTAAACCTAACCCAAAACATAACCCACACCGAAACCCTAACCCTAACCCTAACCCAAACCCAAACCCACACCGTAACCCTAACCCTAACCCAAACCCTAACACTAACCTTATCCTACCCTTAAACCCTAACCCTAACCCTAACCATAACCCAAACCTAAAGCCTAACCCTAACCATAACCCTAATCCAACCCCTAACCCTAACCCTAACTCTAACATAAACCCTAACCTAACCCTAACCCTAACCCTAATCCTAGTCCTAACCCTAACCCTAACCCTAACCCTAACCCTAAACCAAACCCTTACATTAACCCAAACTCTAAACCTAACTCTAATCGGAACCCTAACCCTAATCCTAACCCTAACCCTAACCCTAACCCTAACCCTAAACCTAACCTTAACCCTTACCCAAACCCAAACTCTAAACCTAACTCTAATCGGAACCCTAACCGTAACCCTAATCCTAACCCTAACCCTAACTATAACCCTAATCCAACCCCTCACCCTAACCTTAACTCTAACCCAAACCCTAACCTAACCCTAACTCTAAACCAAACCCAAACCCTAACCCTAACCCTAACTCTAACCCAAACCCTAACCTAACCCTAAACCTAACCCTAACTCAAAACCTAACTCTAACACTAACCCATATCCTAACCCTAACCCTAACCCTAACCCTCATCCTTATCCTAACCCTAACCCTAACCCTAACCTTAACACTAACCCCAATTCTAAACCTAACCCTAACCTTAACCCTAACCCTAACCTAAAACCAAACCCTAATC
>JAJHUQ010000036.1:2400000-2410000 GCA_035773235.1 Eospalax fontanierii | reverse complement strand
TAACTGAAACACTAATCCTAAACCTTACCCTAACCCTAATGCTAACCCTAAACCTAATTCAAACTCAAACCCTAAACCTAATCCTAAACCGAACCGAAACCCTAACCCTAACCCTAAACCTAACACAAAACATAACCCACACCGAAACCCTAACCCTAACCCTAACCCTAATCAAAACCCACACCGTAAGCCTAACCCTAAACCAAACCCTAACACTAAACCTAATCCTAATCCTAACCCAAACCCTAACCCTAACCCTAACTCAAACCCTAACCATAACCCTAACCCTAACCCAAAACCTAACCCTAACCCTAACCCTAACCCTAACCCAAACCCTAACCCTAACCCTAATCCTAAACCTAATGCTAACCCTAAACCAAACCCTAACATAACCCTAGTCTTAACCCTAACCCAAACCCAAACCCTAACACTAAACCTAACCTTAACCATAACCCTAAATCAAACCCTCACCCTCACCCTAACCCTAACCCTAACCCTAACCCTAACTGAAACACTTATCCTAAACCTAACCCTAACCCTAATGCTAAACCTAAACCTAATTCAAACTCAAACTCAAACCCTAATCCTAACCCTAACCCTAACCCTAACCCTAAACCTAATCCTAGTACTAAACCTAACCCTAACCCTAACCCTAACCCTAACCTTAAACCTTACCCAAACCCAAACTCTAAACCTAACTCTAATCGGAACCCTAACCCTAACCCTAACCCTAACCGAAACACTAATCCTAAACCTAACCCTAACCCTAATGCTAACACTAAACCTAATTCAAACTCAAACCCTAACCCTAATCCTAACCTGAACCGAAACCCTAACCCTAACCCTAAACCTAACCCAAAACATAACCCACACCGAAACCCTAACCCTAACCCTAACCCAAACCCAAACCCACACCGTAACCCTAACCCTAACCCAAACCCTAACGCTAACCTTATCCTACCCTTAAACCCTAACCCTAACCCTAACCATAACCCAAACCTAAAGCCTAACCCTAACCATAACCCTAATCCAACCCCTAACGCTAACCCTAACTCTAACATAAACCCTAACCTAACCCTAACCCTAACCCTAATCCTAGTCCTAACCCTAACCCTAACCCTAACCCTAAACCTAAACTTAACCCTTACCCAAACCCAAACTCTAAACCTAACTCTAATCGGAACCCTAACCCTAATCCTAACCCTAACCCTAACCCTAACCCTAACCCTAACCCTAAACCTAACCTTAACCCTTACCCAAACCCAAACTCTAAACCTAACTCTAATCGGAACCCTAACCGTAACCCTAATCCTAACCCTAACCCTAACCATAACCCTAATCCAACCCCTCACCCTAACCTTAACTCTAACCCAAACCCTAACCTAACCCTAACTCTAAACCAAACCCAAACCCTAACCCTAACCCTAACTCTAACCCAAACCCTAACCTAACCCTAAACCTAACCCTAACTCAAAACCTAACTCTAACACTAACCCATATCCTAACCCTAACCCTAACCCTAACCCTCATCCTTATCCTAACCCTAACCCTAACCCTAACCTTAACACTAACCCCAATTCTAAACCTAACCCTAACCTTAACCCTAACCCTAACCTAAAACCAAACCCTAATCTTAACACAAACCCTAACCCTAATCCTAACCCTAACCGTAACCCTAACCCTAACCCTAACCCAAACCCTAACCCTAACCCTAATCCTAACCCAAACCCTAACCCTAACCCTAACCCTAACCCTAACCCAAACCCTAACCCTAACCCTAACCCTAACCCAAACCCTAACCCTAACCCTAACCATAACCCTAACACAAACCCTAACCCTAAACCTAATCCTAACCCTAAGGCTAACCCTAAACCTAACCCTAACACTAACCCTAGTCCTAACCCTAACCCTAACCCAAACCCTAACACTAACCCTAACCCTAACCCTAACCCAAACCCTAACCCTAACCCTAACCCTAACTGAAAGACTAATACTAAACCTTACCCTAACCCTAATGCTAACCCTAAACCTAATTCAAACTCAAACCCTAACCCTAACCCTAAATCTAACCCAAAACATAACCAACACCGAAACCCTAACCCTAACCCTAACCAAAACCCACACCGTAAGCCTAACCCTAACCCAAACCCTAACACTAACCCTAATCCTACACTTAAAGCCTAACCCTAACCCTAACCATAAACCAAACCTAAAGCCTAACCCTAACCCTAATCCTAAAACTAACCCTAACCATAACCCTAATCCAACCCATAACCCTAAACCTAACTCTAACCCAAACCCTAACCTAAACCTAACCCTACCCCAAACCCAAACCCTAACCCTAACCCTAACTCGAACCCAAATGCTAACACTAACCCAAACCCTAACCCTAACCCAAACCTAAACCATAACCCAAATACTAACCCTAATCCTAACCCTAACCCTAACCCTCATCCTTATCCTAACCCTAACCCTTACCCTTACCCTTACCCAAACCCAAACTCTAAAACTAACCCTAATCCGAACCCTAACCGTAATCCTAATCCTAACCGTAACCCTAATCCTAACACAACACCTAACCCTCACCCTAACTCTAACCCAAACCCGAACCCTAACCCTAACCCTAACCCAAATCCTAACCCTAACCCTAACCCTAACCCTAACCCAAACCCTAACCCTTATCCAAACCCTAACGCAAAACCAAACCCTAATCCTAACCCTAAACTTAACCCAACACCTCACCCTAACCCTAAACCTAACCATAACCCTAACCCTAACCATAAACCCAACCGAAACCTAAACCGTAAACTTTACCCTAATCGTAACTCAAACCCTAACCCTAACCCAAATCCAAACCCTAAACTTTACACTAACCCTAGCCGTAACACTAACCCAAATTCAAACCTAAGCCTAAACTTAACCAAAACCCTGACTCTAATCCTAACCCTAACCCTAACCCTAACCCTACCCCAAACCCGAACCCTAACCCTAACCCTAACCCATAACCTAACCCTAACCCTAACCCAAACCATAACCCTAAACTTAACCCTAAACCAAAACCTAATCCTAACCCTAACCCTAACATTAACCCTAACCGAAAATCTAAACCCTAACCCTACTCCTAACCCTAACCCTAACCCTTACCCTTACTCAAACCCAAATCCTAAAACTAACCCTAATCAAAACCCTAACCCTAACTCTAATCCTAACCGTAACCCTAACCCTAACCCAACCCCTAACCCTCACCATAACTCTAACCCAAATCCGACTCTAACCCTAACCCTAACCCAAATCCTAACCCGAACCCTAACCCTAACCCTAACCAAAACCCTAACCCTAACCCAAACCCTAAACAAAACCCAAACCCAAACCCTAACCCTAACGCTAAACCTAATCATAACCCTAACCCTAACACTAATGCTAAACCTAACCATAACCCTAACCCTAAACCTAACCAAACCTAAACCCTAACCCATACCCTAATCCTAACACTCACCCTAACACTAACCCTAACCGAAAACCTAAACCCTAACCCTACTCCTAACCCTAACCCTAACACAAACCCTAACCCTAAACGTAACCTTAACCCAAAACCTAACCCTAACCTTAACCCAAACCCAAACCCTAATCTTAACACAAACCCTAACCCTAATCCTAACCCTAACCCTAACCGTAACCCAAACCGTAACCGTAACCCTAACCCTAACCCTAACCCAAACCCTAACCCTAACCCTAACCCTAACCCTAACCCTAACCCAAACCCTAACCCTAACCCTAATCCTAACCCTAATTCTAACCCTAAACCTAAGCCTAACACTAACCCTAGTCCTAACCCTAACCCTAACCCAAACCCTAACACTAACCCTAACCCTAACCCTAACCCTAAATCAAACCCTAAACCTAACCCTAACCCTAACCCGAACCCAAACCCTAACCCTAACCCTAACCCTAACTGAAACACTAATCCTAAACCTAACCCTAACCCTAATGCTAACCCTAAACCTAATTCCAACTCAAACCCTAACCCTAACCCTAAACGTAACCCAAAACATAACCCAAACCGAAACACTAACCCTAAACCTAACCCTAACCCTAAACCCTAACCCTAACACTTACCCTAAACATAACCCAAACCTAAAACCAAACCTTAACCCTAATCCTATCCCTAACACTAACCCTAATCCTAGTCCTAACCCTAACCCTAACCCTAAGCCTAAACCTAACCTTAACCCTTACCCAAACTCAATCTCTAAACCTAACTCTAATCGGAACCCTAACTCTAACCCTAATCCTAACCCTTTCCCTAACCATAACCCTAACTGAAACACTTATCCTAAATCTAACCCTATCCCTAATGCTAACCCTAAATCTAATTCAAACTCAAAACCTAACTCTAATCCTAACCCTAACCCTAACCCTAACCCTAACCCTAACCCTAAGCCTAACTGAAACACTAATCCTAAACCTAATCCTAACCCTAATGCTAACCCTAAACCTAATTCAAACTCAAACCATAACCCTATTACTCACCCGAACCCAAACCCTAACTCTAACCATAAACCTAACCGAAAACATTACCCAAACCGAAACACAAACCCTAATCCTAACCCTAACCCTAAACCCTAACCCTAACACTAACCCTAACCATAACCCAAACCTAAACCCAAACCCTAACCCTAATCCTAACACTAACCCTAACCCTAATCCTAGTCCTAACCCTAACCCTAACCCTAACCCTAACCCTAACCCTAACCTTAACCCTTACCCAAACCCAAACTCTAAACCTAACTCTAATCGGAACCCTAACCCTAATCCGAACCCTAACCCTTACGATAACCCTAATCCAACACCTCACTCTAACCCTAACTCTAACCCAAACCCTAACCTAACCCTAACTCTAAACCAAACCCAAACCCTAACCCTAACCCTAACTCTAACCCAAACCCCAATGTAAGCCTAAACCTAACCATAACTCAAACCCTAACTCTAACACTAACCCAAAATCTAACACTAACCCTAACCAAAACCCTAACCCAAATAATAACCCTAATCCTAACCCTAACCCTAAACCTCATCCTTTTCCTAACCCTAACCCTAACCCTAACCCTAACCCTAACCCTAACCCTAATTCTAACCCTAACCCTAACCCTAACCCTAACCCAAAACCTAACCCTAACCCTAACCCTAACCATAATCTTAACACTAACCATAACCCTAACACTAACCCAGATTCAAACCTAACCCTAACCCAAACCCTAACCCTAACCCTAAGCCTAACCCTAACCCAAACCCTAACCGTAACCCGAATCCTAACCCTACTGCTAACCCTAACCCTAACGCAAACGCAAACCCTAACCCTAAGCCTAACCCTAATCCAAACCCTAACCCTAACCCTAACCCTAACCCTAACTAAAACCCTAACACTAACCCAACCCGAACGCAAACCATAACCCTAACACGAAATTTTACCGAAAACCTAAACCTAACCGTATTCCTAAACCAAAACCTAACCCTAACACTAACCCTAACCCCAACCCTATCACAAACGCTAACCCTAAACCTAAACTTAACCCCTAACCCCTAACCCCAAACCCTAACCCAAACCCTAAACCTAACCGTAACCCTAAATCAAACCCTAACCCTAACCCTAACCCAAACACTTACCCTAACCCTAACCCTAACCCTAAACCAAACCCTAACCCTAACCTTAACCCTAACCCTAATCCTAACCCAAACCCAAACCCTAACACGAAACCTAAGCCTAATCCACACCGAAACCGAAACAATAACCCTAAACGTAAACCTAAACCTAACCCTAACCCAAACCCAAACCCTAACCCTAAACGTAACCTTAATCCAAACCCTAACCCTAACCCTAACCCAAACCCAAACCCTAATCTTAACACAAACCCTAACCCTAATCCTAACCCTAACCCTAACCCAAACACAAACCCTAACAATAACCCTAACCCAAACCCTAACCCTAACCCTACCCCTAACCCTAACCCTAACCCTAACTCAAACCCTAACCCTAACCCTAACCCGTACCCGAACCCAAACCCTAAACCCTAACCCTAAACCTAACCTAAACCCTAAACCTAACCCTAACACTACTCCTAAACCAAACCCTAAATCTAACCCTAAACCTAAACCTAATCCTAACTCTAAACCTAACCCTAACCCTAACCCAAACCCTAACACTAACACTAAGCTTAACCCTAACACTAACACAAAACCTAACCCTAACACTAACCCTAATTCTAACTAAAACCCAAACCCTAACAGTAACCCTAACCCAAACCCTAATAATAACCCTAAACCTAAACCTCACCCTTAATCCTAACCATAACCCTAACCCAAACCCTAACCCTAACCCTAACCCTAACCGAAACACTAATCCTAAACCTAACCCTAACACTAATGCTAAACCTAAACCTAATTCAAACTCAAACCCTAACCCTAATTCTAACCCGAACCGAAACCCTAACCCTAACCCTAAACCTAACCCAAAACATAACCCACACCGAAACCCTAACCCTAACACTAACCCTAACCAAAACCCACACCGTAAGCCCAACCCTAACCCTAACCCTAACCCTAACCGTACCCCAAACGCTAACCCTAACCCTAACCCAAAACCTAAACCTAACCCTAAACCTAACCCTAACCCTAACCGAAAAACTAAACCTAAACCTAACCCTAAGCCAAACCCTAACCCTAACCCTTATCCTAACCCATACCCAAACCCTAACCCTAACCCTAACCCTAATCCAAACCCTAACCGTAATCCTAATCCTAACCGTAACCCTAACCCTAACCCAACCCCTAACCCTCACCCTAACTCTAACCCAAACCCGAACCCTTAACCTAACCCTAACCGAAACACTAATCCTAAACCTTACCCTAACCCTAATGCTAACCCTAAACCTAATTCAAACTCAAACCCTAACCCTAACCCTAACCCTAACCCAAAACCTAACCCTAACCCTAACTCTAACCCAAACCCTAACCTAACCCTAACCCTAACCCTAACCCTAACCCTAACCCAAGCCCTAACCCTAACCCTAATCCTAACCCAAACCCTAACCCTAACCCTAACTCTAACACTAACCCAAACCTTAACCCTAACAGTAACCCAAACCCTAACCCAAATAATAACCCTAATCCTAACCCTAACCCTAACCCTCATCCTTATCCTAACCCTAACCCTAACCCTAACCCTAACCCTAACCCTAACCCTAACCCTAACCCAAACCATAACCCAAATAATAACCCTAATCCTAACCCTAACCCTAACCCTCATCCTTATCCTAACCCTAACCCTAACCCTAAACCTAAACCTAACCCTAATTCTAACCCTAACCCTAACCCTAACCCTAACCCTAACCCTAACCCTAACCATAATCTTAACACTAACCCTAACCCTAACACTAACCCAGATTCAAACCTAACCCTAACCCAAACCCTAACCCTAACCCTAACAATAACCCAAAACCTAACCCTAACCCTAACCCTAACCCTAACTCAAACCCTAAACCTAACCCTAATCCTAACCCTAATGCTAACCCTAAACCTAATCCTAACACTAACCCCAGTCCTAACCCTAACACTAACCCAAACCCTAAGCCTAACCCTAATCCTAACCCAAACCCTAACCCAAACCCTAACCCTAACCCTAACCCTAACCCTAACCTTAACACTAACCCGAATTCTAAACCTAACCCTAACCTTAACCCTAACCCTAACCCTAATCCTAACCCTAATCCTAACCCTAACCCTAACCCTAACCCTTCATCCTTATCCTAACCCTAACCCTAACCTTAACACTAACCCTAATTTTAAACCTAACCCTAACCCTAACCCTAACCCTAACCCAAACCCTAACCCTAACCCTAATCCTAACCCAAACCCTAACCCTAACCCTAACCCTAACTCAAACCCTAACCATAACCCTAACCCTAACCCAAACCCTAACCCTAACCCTAACCATAACCCTAACCCAAAACCTAACCGTAACCCTAACCCTAAACCTAACCCTAACCGAAACCCTAACCCTAACCCTAACCCTAACCCTAACCCTAACCTTAACACTAACCCTAATTCTAAACCTAACCCTAACCTTAACCCTAACCCTAACCCTAATCCTAACCCTAACCGTAACCCTAACCCTAACCCTAACCCAAACCCTAACCCTAACCCTAATCCTAACCCAAACCCTAACCCTAACCCTAACCCTAACCCAAACTCTAACCCTAACCCTAACCCTAACCCAAACCCTAACCTTAACCCTAACCCTAACCCTAACACAAACCCTAACCCTAACCCTAATCCTAACCCTAATGCTAACCCTAAACCTAACCCTAACACTAACCCTAGTCCTAACCCTAACCCTAACCCAAACCCTAACACTAACCCTAACCCTAACCCTAACCCTAAATCAAACCCTAAACCTAACCCTAACCCTAACCCAAACCCAAACCCTAATCTTAACACAAACCCTAACCCTAATCCTAACCCTAACCGTAACCCTAACCCTAAACCTAACCCAAACCCTAACCCTAACCCTAATCCTAACCCAAATCCTAACCCTAACCCTAACCCTAACCCTAACCCAAACCCTAACCCTAACCCTAACCCTAACCCAAACCCTAACCCTAACCCTAACCCTAACCCAAACCCTAACCCTAACCCTAACCCTACCCCTAACCCTAACCCTAACTCAAACCCTAACCCTAACCCAAACCCCAACCCGAACGAAACCCTAACCCTAACCCTAAACCTAACCCAAACCCTAAACCTAACCCTAACACTACTCCTAAACCAATACCTAAATCTAACCCTAACCCTAAACCTAATCCTAACTCTAAACCTAACCCTAACCCTAACCCAAACCCTAACACTAACACTAAGCTTAACCCTAAAACTAACACAAAACCTAACCCTAACACTAACCCTAATTCTAACTAAAACCCAAACCCTAACACTAACCCTAACCCAAACCCTAATAATAACCCTAAACCAAAACCTAACCCCTAATCCTAATCCTAACCCTAACCCAAACCCTAACCCTAACCCTAACCCTAACCCTAACTGAAACACTAATCCTAAACCTTACCCTAACCCTAATGCTAACCCTAAACCTAATTCAAACTCAAACCCTAAACCTAATCCTAAACCGAACCGAAACCCTAACCCTAACCCTAAACCTAACACAAAACATAACCCACACCGAAACCCTAACCCTAACCCTAACCCTAATCAAAACCCACACCGTAAGCCTAACCCTAAACCAAACCCTAACACTAAACCTAATCCTAACCCAAACCCTAACCCTAACCCTAACTCAAACCCTAACCATAACCCTAACCCTAACCCAAAACCTAACCCTAACCCTAACCCTAACCCTAACCCAAACCCTAACCCTAACCCTAATCCTAAGCCTAATGCTAACGCGAAACCTAACCCTAACATAACCCTAGTCTTAACCCTAACCCTAACCCAAACCCTAACACTCACCCTAACCCTAACCATATCCCTAAATCAAACCCTCACCCTCAGCCTAACCCTAACCCTAACCCTAACCCTAACTGAAACACTTATCCTAAACCTAACCCTAACCCTAATGCTAACCCTAAACCTAATTCAAACTCAAACTCAAACCCTAATCCTAACCCTAACCCTAACCCTAACCCTAAACCTAATCCTAGTACTAAACCTAACCCTAACCCTAACCCTAACCCTAACCTTAAACCTTACCCAAACCCAAACTCTAAACCTAACTCTAATCGGAACCCTAACCCTAACCCTAACCCTAACCCTAACCCTAACCGAAACACTAATCCTAAACCTAACCCTAACCCTAATGCTAACACTAAACCTAATTCAAACTCAAACCCTAACCCTAATCCTAACCTGAACCGAAACCCTAACCCTAACCCTAAACCTAACCCAAAACATAACCCACACCGAAACCCTAACCCTAACCCTAACCCAAACCCAA
>JAJHUQ010000036.1:2392500-2395000 GCA_035773235.1 Eospalax fontanierii | reverse complement strand
GCCTAACCCTAATCCAAACCCTAACCCTAACCCTAACCCTAACCCTAACTAAAACCCTAAGACTAACCCAACCCGAACGCAAACCATAACCCTAACACGAAATTTTACCGAAAACCTAAACCTAACCGTATTCCTAAACCAAAACCTAACCCTAACACTAACCCTAACCCCAACCCTATCACAAACGCTAACCCTAAACCTAAACTTAACCCCTAACCCCTAACCCCAAACCCTAACCCAAACCCTAACCCTAACCGTAACCCTAAATCAAACCCTAACCCTAACCCTAACCCAAACACTTACCCTAACCCTAACCCTAACCCTAAACCAAACCCTAACCCTAACCTTAACCCTAACCCTAATCCTAACCCAAACCCAAACCCTAACACGAAACCTAAGCCTAATCCACACCGAAACCGAAACAATAACCCTAAACGTAAACCTAAACCTAACCCTAACCCAAACTCAAACCCTAACCCTAAACGTAACCTTAATCCAAACCCTAACCCTAACCCTAACCCAAACCCAAACCCTAATCTTAACACAAACCCTAACCCTAATCCTAACCCTAACCCTAACCCAAACACTAACCCTAACAATAACCCTAACCCAAACCCTAACCCTAACACTAAAACTAACCCTAACCCTAACCCAAACCCTAAACCTATCCCTAATCCTAACCCTAATGCTAACCCTAAACCTAACCCTAAAACTAGCCCTAGGCCTAACCCTAACCCTACCCAAACCCTAACACTAACCCTAACCCTAAACCTAATCGTAAATCAAACCCTAACCGTAACCCTAACCCGAACCCAAACCCTAACCCTAACCCTAACCCTAAATGAAACACTAATCCTAAACCTAACCCTAACCCTAATGCTAACCCGAACCCAAACCCTAACCCTAACCCTAAACCTAACCCAAAACATAACCAAAACCGGAACCCTAACCCTAACCCTAAACCTAACCCGAAACCCTAACCCTAACACTTACCCTAAACATAACCAAAACCTAAATCCAAACCCTAACCATAATCCTAACCCTAACCCTAACCCTAATCCAAGGCCTAACCCTAACCCTAACCCTAACGCTAACCGTAACCTTAACACTTACAAAACCCAAACTCTAAACCTAACTCTAATCGGAACCCTAATGCTAACCCTAATCCTAACCCTAACCCTAACCATAACACTAATCCAACACCTCACCCTAACACTAACTCTAACCCAAACCCAAACCTAACCCTAACTCTAAACCAAACCCAAACCTAACCCTAACCCTAACTCTAACCCAAACCCTAACCTAACCCTATGCCTAACCCTAACTCAAACGCTAACTCTAACACTAACGCAAAACCTAAGCCTAACCCTAACCCAAACCATAACCCAAATAATAATACTAATCCTAACCCTAACCCTAACCCTCATCCTTAACCTAACCCTAACCCTAACCTTAACCGTAACCCTAATTCTAACCCTAACCCTAACCCTAACCCTAACCCTAACCCTAAACCAAACCCAAACCCCAATCTTAACACAAACCCTAACCCTAATCCTAACCCTAACCCTAACCAGACCCTAACCCTAACCTTAACCCAAACCCTAACCCAAACCCTAACCCTAACCCTAACCTTAACCCTGACCCAAACCCTAACCCTAACGCTAATCCTAACCCTTATGCTAACCCTAAACCTAACCCTAACACTAACCCTACTCCTAACCGTAACCCTAACACAAACCCTAACACTAACCCTAACCCTAACCTTAACCCTAAATCAAACCCTAACCCTAAACCTAACCCTAACCCGAACCCAAACCCTAACCCTAACCCTAAACCTAACCCTAACCCGAACCCAAACCCTAACCCTAACCCTAACTGAAACACTTATCCTAAACTAACCCTAACCCTAATGCTAACCCTAAACCTAATTCAAACTCAAACCCTAACCCTAATCCTAACCCAACCCAAACCCTAAACCTAACCCTAAAACTAACCCAAAACATAACCGAAACCGAAACCATAACCCTAACCCTAACCCTAACCCTAATCCTAACCCTAACCATAACCCTAACCCTAACCGTAACCCTAACCCTAACCCAACCCCTAACCCTCACCATAACTCTAACCCAAATCCGACTCTAACCCTAACCCTAACCCAAATCCTAACCCGAACCCTAACCCTAACCCTAACCCAAACCCTAACCCTAACCCAAACCCTAACCCAAACCCAAACCCTAACCCTAACCCTAAAGCTAACCCTAACCCTAACCCTAACCCTAACCCTAACCCTAACCCTAACTGAAACACTAATCCTAAACCTAACCCTAACCCTAATGCTAACCCTAAACCTAATTCCAACTCAAACCCTAACCCTAACCCTAAACCTAACCCAAAACATAACCCAAATCGAAACCCTAACCTTAAACCTAACCCTAACCCTAAACCCTAACCCTAACCCTGACCCTAACCATAACCCAAACCTAAAACCAAATCCTAACCC
>JAJHUQ010000036.1:2380000-2387500 GCA_035773235.1 Eospalax fontanierii | reverse complement strand
CCCTAAACCTAATCCTAACTCTAAACCTAACCCTAACGCTAACCCAAACCCTAACACTAACACTAAGCTTAACCCTAACACTAACACAAAACCTAACCCTAACACTAACCCTAATTCTAACTAAAACCCAAACCCTAACACTAACCCTAACCCAAACCCTAATAATAACCCTAAACCTAAACCTAACCCCTAATCCTAACCCTAACCCTAACCCAAACCCTAACCCTAACCCTAACCCTAACCGAAACACTAATCCTAAACCTTACCCTAACCCTAATGCTAAACCTAAACCTAATTCAAACTCAAACCCTAACCCTAATCCTAACCCGAACCGAAACCCTAACCCTAACCCTAACCCTAACCCTAAACATAACCCAAAACATAACCCACACCGAAACCCTAAGCCTAACCCTAACCCTAACCAAAACCCACACCGTAAGCCTAACCCTAACCCAAACCCTAACACTAACCCTAATCCTACACTTAAACCCTAACCCTAACCCTAACCATAAACCAAACCTAAAGCCTAACCCTAACCCTAATCCTAAAACTAACCCTAACCATAACCCTAATCCAACCCATAACCCTAAACCTAACTCTAACCCAAACCCTAACCTAAACCTAACCCTAACCCAAACCCAAACCCTAACCCTAACCCTAACTCTAACCCAAAACCTAACACTAACCCAAACCCTAACCCTAACCCAAACCTAAACCATAACCCAAATACTAACCCTAATCCTAACCCTAACCCTAACCCTAACCCTAACCCTAACCCTAAACCTAAGCCTAACTGAAACACTAATCCTAAACCTAACCCTAACCCTAATGCTAACCCTGAACCTAATTCAAACTCAAACCATAACCCTATTCCTAACCCGACCCCAAACCCTATCTCTAACCAAAACCCTAACCCAAAACATAACCCAAACCGAAACCCAAACCCTAACCCTAACACTAACCCGAAACCCTAACCCTAACACTAACCCTAACCATAACCCAAACCTAAACCCAAACCCTAACCCTAATCCTAACACTAACCCTAACCCTAATCCTAGTCCTAACCCTAACCCTAACCCTAACCCTAACCCTAACCCTAACCTTAACCCTTACCCAAACCCAAACTCTAAACCTAACTCTAATCGGAACCCTAACCCTAACCCTAATCCTAACCCTAACCCTAAAGATAACCCTAATCCAACACCTCACTCTAACCCTAACTCTAACCCAAACCCTAACCCTAACACTAACCCTAACCCAAATCCTAACCCTAACACTAAAACTAACCCTAACCCTAACCCAAACCCTAAACCTAACCCTAATCCTAACCCTAATGCTAACCCTAAACCTAACCCTAAAACTAGCCCTAGGCCTAACCCTAACCCTATCCAAACCCTAACATTAACCCTAACCCTAACCCTAACCGTAAATCAAACCCAAACCCTAACCCTAACCCTAACCCTAACTGAAACACTAATCCTAAACCTAACCCTAACCCTAATGCTAACCCTAAACCTAATTCAAACTCAAACCCTAACCCTAATCCTAACCCGAACCCAAACCCTAACCCTAACCCTAAACCTAACCCAAAACATAACCAAAACCGAAACCCTAACCCTAACCCTAACCCTAACCAGAAACCCTAACCCTAACACTTACCCTAAACATAACCAAAACCTAAATCCAAACCCTAACCATAATCCTAACCCTAACCCTAACCCTAATCCAAGTCCTAACCCTAACCCTAACCCTAACCCTAACCCTAACCTTAACACTTACATAACCCAAACTCTAAACCTAACTCTAATCGGAACCCTAACCCTAACCCTAATCGTAACCCTAACCCTAACCATAACACTAATCCAACACCTCACCCTAACACTAACTCTAACCCACACCCAAACCTAACCCTAACTCTAAACCAACCCAAACCTAACCCTAACCCTAACTCTAACCCAAACCCTAACCTAACCCTCTACCTAACCCTAACTCAAACCCTAACTCTAACACTAACCCAAACCCTAACCCTAACCCTAACCCAAACCATAACCCAAATAATAACACTAATCCTAACCCTAACCCCAACCCTCATCCTTAACCTAACCCTAACCCTAACCCTAACCTTAACCGTAACCCTAATTCTAACCCTAACCCTAACCCTAACCCTAACCCTAACCCTAAACCAAACCCAAACCCGGATCTTAACACAAACCCTAACCCTAATCCTAACCCTAACCCTAACCAGACCCTAACCCTAACCCTAACCCTAACCCTAACCCAAACCCTAACCCTAACCCTAACCCTAACCCTAACCCAAACCCTAACCCTCACGCTAATCCTAACCCTAATGCTAACCCTATACCTAACCCTAACACTAACCCTACTCCTAACCGTAACCCTAACCCAAACCCTAACACTAACCCTAACCATAACCTTAACCCTAAATCAAACCCTAACCCTAACCCTAACCCGAATCCAAACCCTAACCCTAACCCTAACTGAAACACTTATCCTAAACCTAAACCTAACCCTAATGCTAACCCTAAACCTAATTCAACCTCAAACCCTAACCCTAATGCTAACCCAACCCAAACCCTAAACCTAACCCTAAAACGAACCCAAAACATAACCGAAACCGAAACCGTAAACCTAACCCTAACCCTAACCCTAATCCTAACCCTAACCATAACCGTAACCCTAACCGTAACCCTAACCCTAAACCAACCCCTAACCCTCACCATAACTCTAACCCAAATCCGACTCTAACCCTAACCCTAACCCAAATCCTAACCCGAACCCTAACCCTAACCCTAACCCAAACCCTAACCCTAACCCAAACCCTAACCCAAACCGAAACCCTAACCCTAACCCTAACCATAACCCTAACCCTAATGCTAAACCTAACCCTAACCCTAACCCTAACCCTAAACCTAACCCTAACCCTAACCCTAACCCAAACCCTAAACCTAACCCTAACCCTAACACAAACCGTAAGCCTAACCCTAATCCTAACCCTAATGCTAACCCTAAACCTAACCCTAACACTAACCCTAGTCTTAACCTTAACCCTAACCCAAACCCTAACAAAAACCCTAACCCTAACCCTAACCCTAAATCAAAACCTAAACCTAACCCTAACCCTAACCCGAACCCAAAACCTAACCCTAACCCTAACCCTAACTGAAACACTAATCCTAAACCTAACCCTTACCCAAATGCTAACCCTAAACCTAATTCCAACTCAAACCCTAACCCTAACCCTAAACATAACCCAAAACATAACCCAAACCGAAACCCTAACCTTAAACCTAACCCTAACCCTAAACCCTAACCCTAACCCTGACACTAACCATAACCCAAACCTAAAACCAAACCCTAACCCTAATCCTAACCCTAACCCTAGCCCTAATCCTAGTCCTAACCCTAAACCTAACCCTAACCCTTAACCTAACCTTAACCCTTACCCAAACCCAAACTCTAAACCTAACTCTAATCGGACCCCTAACCCTAACCCTAATCGTAACCCTAACCCTTACCATAACCCTAATCCTAGTCCTAACCCTAACCCTAACCCTAACCCTAACCCTAATCCTAACCCAAAACCTAACCCTAACCCTAACCCTAACCCTAACCCAAACCCTAACCCTAACCCTAACCCTAACCCAAAACCTAACCCTAACGCTAACCCTAACCCTAACCCAAACCCTAACTGAAACACTTATCCTAAATCTAACCCTAACCTTAATGCTAACCCTAAACCTAATTCAAACTCAAACCCTAACCCTAATCCTAACCTTAAACCTAACCCTAACCCTAACCCTAACCCTAAACCTAACCCAAAACATAACCCTAACCCCAACCCTAACCCTAACCCTAACCCTAACTCAAACCCTAACCATAACCCTAACCCTAACCCAAACCCTAACCCTAACCCTAACCCTAACCCTAACCCTAACCCTAACCCTAACCCAAACCCTAACCCTAACCCTAATCCTAACCCTAATGATAACCCTAAACCTAACCATAACATAACCCTAGTCTTAACCCTAACCCTAACCCAAACCCTAACACTAACCCTAACCCTAACCATAACCCTAAATCAAACCCTAACCCTCACCCTAACCCTACCCCTAACCCTAACCCTAACTGAAACCCTTATCCTAAACCTAACCCTAACCCTAATGCTAACCCTAACATTAACCCTAAACCTAACCCAAAACATAACCCAAACCGAAACCCTAACCCTAACCCTAACCCTAACCCTAACCCCAACCCTAACACTAAACCTAACCCAAAACATACCCCAAACCGAAACCCTAACCCTAACCCTAACCCTAACCCTAATCCTAACCCTAAAGCTAAACCTAATCCTAGTACTAACAGTAACCCTAACCCTAACCCTAACCCTAACCTTAAAACTTACCCAAACCCAAACTCTAAACCTAACTCTAATCGGAACCCTAACCCTAACCCTAACCCTAACCCTAACCGAAACACTAATCCTAAACCTAACCCTAACCCTAATGCTAACCCTAAACCTAATTCAAACTCAAACCCTAACCCTAATCCTAACCTGAACCGAAACCCTAACCCTTAGACTAAACCTAACCCAAAACATAACCCACACCGAAACCCTAACCCTAACCCTAACCCTAACCCAAACCATAACCCAAATAATAACCCTAATCCTAACCCTAACCCTAACCCTCATCCTTATCCTGACCCTAACCCTAACCCTAACCTTAACACTAACCCTAATTCTAAACCTAACCCTAACCTTAACCCTAACCCTAACCCAAAACCAAAACCTAATCTTAACACAAACCAAACCCTAATCCTAACCCTAACCGTAACCCTAACCCTAACCCAAACCGTAACCCTAACCCGAATCCTAACCCAAACCCTAACCCTAACCCTAACCCTAACCCTAACCCTAACCCAATCCCTAACTCTAACCCTAACCCTAACCCAAACCCTAACCCTAACCCTAACCCTAACCCTAACACAAACCCTAATCCTAACCCTAATCCTAACCCTAATGCTAACCCTAAACCTAAACTTAACACTAACCCTAGTCCTAACCGTAACCCTAACCCAAACCCTAACACTAACCCTAACCCTAACCCTAACCCTAAATCAAACCCTAAACCTAACCCTAACCCTAACCCAAACCCAAACCCTAATCTTAACACAAACCCTAACCCTAATCCTAACCCTAACCGTAACCCTAACCCTAACCCTAACCCAAACCCTAACCCTAACCCTAATCCTAACCCAAACCCTAACCCTAACCCTAACCCTAACCCTACCCCAAACCCTAACCCTAACCCTAACCCTAACCCAAACCCTAACCCTAACCCTAACCCTAACCCTAACCCAAACCCTAACCCTAACCCTAACCCTACCCCTAACCCTAACCCTAACCCTAACTCAAACCCTAACCCTAACCCTAACCCAAACCCTAAACCTAACCCTAAACCTAACTCAAACCCTAAACCTAACCCTAACACTACTCTTAAACCAATCCCTAAATCTAACCCTAACACTAAACCTAATCCTAACTCTAAACCTAACCCTAACGCTAACCCAAACCCTAACACTAACACTAAGCTTAACCCTAACACTAACACAAAACCTAACCCTAACACTAACCCTAATTCTAACTAAAACCCAAACCCTAACACTACCCCTAACCCAAACCCTAATAATAACCCTAAACCTAAACCTAACCCCTAATCCTAACCCTAACCCTAACCCAAACCCTAACACTAACCCTAACCGAAACACTAATCCTAAACCTTACCCTAACCCTAATGCTAACCCTAAACCTATTTCAAACTCAAACCCTAACCCTAATCCTTACCAGAACCGAAACCCTAACCCTAACCCTAAACCTAACCCAAAACATAACCCACACCGAAACCCTAAGCCTAACCCTAACCCTAAGCAAAACCCACACCGTAAGCCTAACCCTAACCCAAACCCTAACACTAACCCTAATCCTACACTTAAACCCTAAACCTAACCCTAACCATAAACCAAACCTAAAACCTAACCCTAACCCTAATCCTAAAACTAACCCTAACCTTAACCCTAATCGAACCCATAACCCTAAACCTAACTCTAACCCAAACCCTAACCTAAACCTAACCCTAACCAAAACCCAAACCCTAACCCTAACCCTAACTCTAACCCAAATCCTAACACTAACCCAAACCCTAACCCTAACCCAAACCTAAACCATAACCCAAATACTAACCCTAATCCTAACCCTAACCCTAACCCTTACCCTAACCCTAACCCTAACCCTAAGCCTAACTGAAACACTAATCCTAAACCTAACCCTAACCCTAATGCTAACCGTAAACCTAATTCAAACTCAAACCATAACCCTATTCCTAACCCGAACCCAAACCCTAACTCTAACCATAAACCTAACCCAAAACATAACCCAAACCGAAACCCAAACCCTAACCCTAACCCTAACCCTAAACCCTAACCCTAACACTAACCCTAACCATAACCCAAACCTAAACCCAAACCCTAACCCTAATCCTAACACTAACCCTAACCCTAATCCTAGTCCTAACCCTAACCCTAACCCTAACCCTAACCCTAACCTTAATCCTTACCCAAACCCAAACTCTAAACCTAACTCTAATCGGAACCCTAACCCTAACCCTAATCCTAACCCTAATCCTAACGATAACCCTAATCCAACACCTCACTCTAACCCTAACTCTAACCCAAACCCTAAACCTAACACTAACCCTAACCCAAACCCTAACCCTAACACTAAAACTAACCCTAACCCTAACCCAAACCCTAAACCGAACCCTAATCCTAACCCTAATGCTAGCCCTAAACCTAACCCTAAAACTAGCCCTAGGCCTAACCCTAACCCTACCCAAACCCTTTCATTTACCCTAACCCTAACCCTAACCGTAAATCAAACCCTAACCCTAACCCTAACCCTAACCCGAACCCAAACCCTAACCCTAACCCTAACCCTAACTGAAACACTAATCCTAAACCTAACCCTAACCCTAATGCTAACCCTAAACCTAATTCAAACTCAAACCCTAACCCTAATCCTAACTCGAACCCAAACCCTAACCGTAACCCTAAACCTAACGCAACACATTTCCAAAACCGAAACCCTAACCCTAACCGTAACCCTAACCCGAAACCCTAACCCTAACACTTACCCTAAACATAACCAAAACCTAAATCCAAACCCTAAACATTATCCTAACCCTAACCCTAACCCTAATCCAAGTCCTAACCCTAACCCTAACCCTAACCCTAACCCTTACCTTAACACATACAAAACCAAACTCTAAACCTAACTCTAATCGGAACCCTAACCCTAACCCTAATCCTAACCCTAACCCTAACCATAACACTAATCCAACACCTCACCCTAACACTAACTCTAACCCACACCCAAACCTAACCCTAACTCTAAACCAAACCCAAACCTAACCCTAACCCTAACTC
>JAJHUQ010000036.1:2360000-2372500 GCA_035773235.1 Eospalax fontanierii | reverse complement strand
CTAATTCAAACTCAAACCCTAACCCTAATCCTAACCCAACCCAAACCCTAAACCTAACCCTAAAACTAACCCAAAACATAACCGAAACCGAAACCGTAACCCTAACCCTAAACCTAACCCTAATCCTAACCCTAACCATAACCCTAACCCTAACCGTAACCCTAACCCTAACCCAACCCCTAACCCTCACCATAACTCTAACCCAAATCCGACTCTAACCCTAACACTAACCCAAATCCTAACCCGAACCCCAAACCTAACCCTAACCCAAACCCTAACCCTAACCCAAACCCTAACCCAAACCGAAACCCTAACCCTAAACCTAAAGCTAACCCTAACCATAACCCTAACCCTAACCCTAACCCTAAACCTAACCCTAACCCTAACCCTAACCCAAACCCTAAACCTAACCCAAGCGCTAACCCTAACCCTAACCCAAACCGTAAGCCTAACCCTAATTCTAACCCTAATGCTAACCCTAAACCTAAACCTAACACTAACCCTAGTCTTAACCTTAACCCTAACCCAAACCCTAACAAAAACCCTAACCCTAACCCTAACCCTAAATCAAAACCTAAACCTAACACTAACCCTAACCCGAACCCAAAACCTAACCCTAACCCTAACCCTAACTGAAACACTAATCCGAAACCTAAGCCTAAACCTAATGCTAACCCTAAACCTAATTCCAACTCAAACCCTAACCCTAACCCTAAACCTAACACAAAACATAACCGAATCCGAAACCCTATCCTTTAACCTATCCCTAACACTAAACCCTAACCCTAACCATGTCCCTAACCATAACCCAAACCTAAAACCAAACCCTAACCCTAATCCTAACCCTAACACTAGCCCTAATCCTAGTCCTAACCCTAACCCTAACCATAACCCTAAACCTAACCTTAACCCTTACCCAAACCCAAACTCTAAACCTAACCCTAATCGGAACCCTAACCCTAACCCTAATCCTAACCCTAACCCTAAACATAACCCTAATCCTAGTCCTAACCCTAATCCTAACCCTAACCCTAACCCTAACCCTAACCCTAATCCTAACCCAAAACCTAACCCTAACCCTAACCCTAACCCTAACCCAAAGCCTAACTCTGACCCTAACCCTAACCCAAAAACTTACCCTAACCCTAACCCTAACCCTAACCCAAACCCTAACTGAAACACTTATCCTAAATCTAAAGCTAACCTTAATGCTAACGCTAAACCTAATTCAAACTCAAGCCCTAACCCTAATCCTAACCTTAACCCTAACCCTAACCCTAACCCTAACCCTAAACCTAACCCAAAACATAACCCTAAACTAACCCTAATCCTAACCCAAAACCTAACCCTAACCCTAACCCTAACCCTAACCCTAATCTTAACACAAACCCTAACCCTAATCCTAACACTAACCTTAACCCTAACCCTAACCCTAACCCAAACCCTAACCCTAACCCTAATCCTAACCCAAACCCTAACCCTAACCCTAACCCTAACCCAAACTCTAACCCTAACCATAACCCTAACCCTAACCATAACCCAAAACCTAACTCTAACCCTAACCCTACCCCTAACCCTAACCCTAACCCTAACTCAAACCCTAACCCTAACCCTAACCCGAACCCGAACGCAAACCCTAACCCTAACCCTAAACCTAACCCAAACCCTAAACCTAACCCTAACACTACTCCTAAACCAAACCCTAAATCTAACCCTAACCCTAAACCTAATCCTAACTCTAAACCTAACCCTAAACCTAACCCAAACCCTAACACTAACACTAAGCTTAACCCTAACACTAACACAAAACCTAACCCTAACACTAACCCTAATTCTAACTAAAACCCAAACCCTAACACTAACCCTAGCCCAAACCCTAATAATAACCCTAAACCTAAACCTAACCCCTAATCCTAAACCTAACCCTAACCCAAACCCTAACCCTAACCCTAACCCTAACCCTAACCGAAACACTAATCCTAAACTTTACCCTAACCCTAATGCTAACCCTAAACCTAATTCAAACTCAAACCCTAACCCTAATCCTAAACCGAACCGAAACCCTAACCCTAAACCTAAACCTAACCCAAAACATAACCCACACCGAAACCCTAACCCTAACCCTAACCCTAACCAAAACCCACACCGTAAGCCTAACCCTAACCCAAACCCTAACACTAACCCTAATCCTAACCCAAAACCTAACCCTAACCCTAACCCTAACTCAAACCCTAACCATAACCCTAACCCTAACCCAAACCCTAACCCTAACCCTAACCCTAACCCTAACCCAAACCCTAAACCTAACCCTAATCCTAACCCTAATGCTAACCCTAAACCTAAACATAACATAACCCTAGTCTTAACCCTAACCCTAACCCAAACCCTAACACTAACCCTAACCCTAACCATAACCCTAAATCAAACCCTAACCATCACCCTAACCCTAACCCTAACCCTAACCCTAACTGAAACACTTATCCTAAACCTAACCCTAACCCTAATGCTAACCCTAACCCTAAACCTAAACCTAACCCAAAACATAACCCAAACCGAAACCCTAACCCTAACCCTAACCCTAACCCTAATCCTAACCCTAACCCTAACCCTAACCCCAACCCTAACCCTAAACCTAACCCAAAACATAACTCAAACCGAAACCCTAACCCTAACCCTAACCCTAACCCTAACCCTAACCCTAACCCTAACCTTAAACCTTACCCAAACCCAAACTCTAAACCTAACTCTAATCGGAACCCTAACCCTAACCCTAACCCTAACCCTAACCCTAACCCTAACCGAAACACTAATCCTAAACCTAACCCTAACCCTAATGCTAACCCTAAACCTAATTCAAACTCAAACCCTAATCCTAACCTGAACCGAAACCCTAACCCTAACCCTAAACCTAACCCAAAACATAACCCACACCGAAAGCATAACCCTAACCCTAACCCTAACCCAAACCCACACCGTAACCCTAACCCTAACCCAAACCCTAACACTAACCCTAATCCTACCCTTAAACCCTAACCCTAACCCTAACCATAACCCAAACCTAAAGCCTAACCCTAACAATAACCCTAATCCAACCCCTAACCCTAACCCTAACTCTAACATAAACCCTAACCTAACCCTAACCCTAAAACTAACCCTAACCCAAACCCTAACCCTCACCCTAACCTTAACCCTAACCCAAACCGCAAGCCTAACCCTAATCCTAACCCTAATGCTAACCCTAAACCTAACCCTAACGCTAACCCTAGTCTTAACCCTAACCCTAACCCAAACCCTAACAAAAACCCTAACCCTAACCCTAACCCTAAATCAAAACCTAAACCTAAACCTAACCCTAACCCTAACCCGAACCCAAACCCTAACCGAAAACCTAACCCTAACCCAAACCCTAACCCAAACCCAAACCCTAACCCTAAAGCTAACCCTAACCATAACCCTAACCCTAACCCTAATGCTAAACCTAACCATAACCCTAACCCTAACCCTAACCCTAAAACTAACACTAACCCAAACCCTAACCTAACCCTAAACCTAACCCTAACTCAAAACCAAACTCTAACACTAACCCAAATCCTAACCCTAACCCTAAACCAAACCCTAACAAAAACCCTAACCCTAACCCTAACCCTAAATCAAAACCTAAACCTAAACCTAACCCTAACCCTAACCCGAACCCAAACCCTAACCCAAAACCTAACCCTAACCCAAACCCTAACCCAAACCCAAACCCTAACCCTAAAGCTAACCCTAACCATAACCCTAACCCTAACTCTAATGCTAAACCTAACCATAACCCTAACCCTAACCCTAACCCTAAAACTAACACTAACCCAAACCCTAACCTAACCCTAAACCTAACCCTAACTCAAAACCAAACTCTAACACTAACCCAAATCCTAACCCTAACCCTAAACCAAACCATAACCCAAATAATAACCCTAATCCTAACCCTAACCCTAACCCTCATCCTTATCCTAACCCTAACCCTAACCCTAACCCTAACCCTAACCCTAACCCTAACCCTAACCCAAACCCTAATCCTAACCCAAAACCTAACCCTAACCCTAACCCTAACCCTAACCCAAACCCTAACCCTAACCCTAACCCTAACCCAAAAACTAACCCTAACCCTAACACTAACCCTAACCCAAACCCTAACTGAAACACTTATCCTAAATCTAACCCTAACCTTAATGCTAACCCTAAACCTAATTCAAACTCAAGCCCTAACCCTAATCCTAACCTTAACCCTAACCCTAACCCTAACCCTAACCCTAAACCTAACCCAAAACATAACCCTAACCGTAACCCTAATCCTAACCCAAAACCTAACCCTAACCCTAACCCTAACCCTAACCCTAATCTTAACACAAACCCTAACCCTAATCCTAACACTAACCTTAACCCTAACCCTAACCCTAACCCAAACCCTAACGCTAACTCTAACCCTAACCCAAACCCTTACCCTAACTCTAACCCTAACCCAAACTCTTACCCTAACTCTAATCCTAACCCTAACCCTAACCCAAAACCTAACTCTAACCCTAACCCTACCCCTAACCCTAACCCTAACCCTAACTCAAACCCTAACCCTAACCCTAACCCGAACCCGAACGCAAACCCTAACCCTAACCCTAAACCTAACCCAAACCCTAAACCTAACCCTAACACTACTCCTAAACCAAACCCTAAATCTAACCCTAACCCTATACCTAATCCTAACTCTAAACCTAACCCTAACCCTAACCCAATCCCTAACACTAACACTAAGCTTAACCCTAACACTAACACAAAACCTAACCCTAACACTAACCCGAAGTCTAACTAAAACCCAAACCCTAACACTAACCCTAGCCCAAACCCTAATAATAACCCTAAACCTAAACCTAACCCCTAATCCTAAACCTAACCCTAACCCAAACCCTAACCCTAACCCTAACCCTAACCCTAACCGAAACACTAATCCTAAACTTTACCCTAACCCTAATGCTAACCCTAAACCTAATTCAAACTCAAACCCTAACCCTAATCCTAAACCGAACCGAAACCCTAACCCTAAACCTAAACCTAACCCAAAACATAACCCACACCGAAACCCTAACCCTAACCCTAACCCTAACCAAAACCCACACCGTAAGCCTAACCCTAACCCAAACCCTAACACTAACCCTAATCCTAACCCAAAACCTAACCCTAACCCTAACCCTAACTCAAACCCTAACCATAACCCTAACCCTAACCCAAACCCTAACCCTAACCCTAACCCTAACCCTAACCCAAACCCTAAACCTAACCCTAATCCTAACCCTAATGCTAACCCTAAACCTAAACATAACATAACCCTAGTCTTAACCCTAACCCTAACCCAAACCCTAACACTAACCCTAACCCTAACCATAACCCTAAATCAAACCCTAACCATCACCCTAACCCTAACCCTAACCCTAACCCTAACTGAAACACTTATCCTAAACCTAACCCTAACCCTAATGCTAACCCTAACCCTAAACCTAAACCTAACCCAAAACATAACCCAAACCGAAACCCTAACCCTAACCCTAACCCTAACCCTAATCCTAACCCTAACCCTAACCCTAACCCCAACCCTAACCCTAAACCTAACCCAAAACATAACTCAAACCGAAACCCTAACCCTAACCCTAACCCTAACCCTAACCCTAACCCTAACCCTAACCTTAAACCTTACCCAAACCCAAACTCTAAACCTAACTCTAATCGGAACCCTAACCCTAACCCTAACCCTAACCCTAACCCTAACCCTAACCGAAACACTAATCCTAAACCTAACCCTAACCCTAATGCTAACCCTAAACCTAATTCAAACTCAAACCCTAATCCTAACCTGAACCGAAACCCTAACCCTAACCCTAAACCTAACCCAAAACATAACCCACACCGAAAGCATAACCCTAACCCTAACCCTAACCCAAACCCACACCGTAACCCTAACCCTAACCCAAACCCTAACACTAACCCTAATCCTACCCTTAAACCCTAACCCTAACCCTAACCATAACCCAAACCTAAAGCCTAACCCTAACAATAACCCTAATCCAACCCCTAACCCTAACCCTAACTCTAACATAAACCCTAACCTAACCCTAACCCTAAAACTAACCCTAACCCAAACCCTAACCCTAACCCTAACCTTAACCCTAACCCAAACCGCAAGCCTAACCCTAATCCTAACCCTAATGCTAACCCTAAACCTAACCCTAACGCTAACCCTAGTCTTAACCCTAACCCTAACCCAAACCCTAACAAAAACCCTAACCCTAACCCTAACCCTAAATCAAAACCTAAACCTAAACCTAACCCTAACCCTAACCCGAACCCAAACCCTAACCCAAAACCTAACCCTAACCCAAACCCTAACCCAAACCCAAACCCTAACCCTAAAGCTAACCCTAACCATAACCCTAACCCTAACCCTAATGCTAAACCTAACCATAACCCTAACCCTAACCCTAACCCTAAAACTAACACTAACCCAAACCCTAACCTAACCCTAAACCTAACCCTAACTCAAAACCAAACTCTAACACTAACCCAAATCCTAACCCTAACCCTAAACCAAACCCTAACAAAAACCCTAACCCTAACCCTAACCCTAAATCAAAACCTAAACCTAAACCTAACCCTAACCCTAACCCGAACCCAAACCCTAACCCAAAACCTAACCCTAACCCAAACCCTAACCCAAACCCAAACCCTAACCCTAAAGCTAACCCTAACCATAACCCTAACCCTAACTCTAATGCTAAACCTAACCATAACCCTAACCCTAACCCTAACCCTAAAACTAACACTAACCCAACTCCTAACCTAACCCTAAACCTAACCCTAACTCAAAACCAAACTCTAACACTAACCCAAATCCTAACCCTAACCCTAAACCAAACCATAACCCAAATAATAACCCTAATCCTAACCCTAACCCTAACCCTCATCCTTATCCTAACCCTAACCCTAACCCTAACCCTAACCCTAACCCTAACCCTAACCCTAACCCAAACCCTAATCCTAACCCAAAACCTAACCCTAACCCTAACCCTAACCCTAACCCAAACCCTAACCCTAACCCTAACCCTAACCCAAAAACTAACCCTAACCCTAACACTAACCCTAACCCAAACCCTAACTGAAACACTTATCCTAAATCTAACCCTAACCTTAATGCTAACCCTAAACCTAATTCAAACTCAAGCCCTAACCCTAATCCTAACCTTAACCCTAACCCTAACCCTAACCCTAACCCTAAACCTAACCCAAAACATAACCCTAACCGTAACCCTAATCCTAACCCAAAACCTAACCCTAACCCTAACCCTAACCCTAACCCTAATCTTAACACAAACCCTAACCCTAATCCTAACACTAACCTTAACCCTAACCCTAACCCTAACCCAAACCCTAACCCTAACCCTAATCCTAACCCAAACCCTAACCCTAACTCTAACCCTAACCCAAACTCTAACCCTAACCCTAACCCTAACCCTAACCCTAACCCAAAACCTAACTCTAACCCTAACCCTACCCCTAACCCTAACCCTAACCCTAACTCAAACCCTAACCCTAACCCTAACCCGAACCCGAACGCAAACCCTAACCCTAACCCTAAACCTAACCCAAACCCTAAACCTAACCCTAACACTACTCCTAAACCAAACCCTAAATCTAACCCTAACCCTAAACCTAATCCTAACTCTAAACCTAACCCTAACCCTAACCCAATCCCTAACACTAACACTAAGCTTAACCCTAACACTAACACAAAACCTAACCCTAACACTAACCCTAATTCTAACTAAAACCCAAACCCTAACACTAACCCTAGCCCAAACCCTAATAATAACCCTAAACCTAAACCTAACCCCTAATCCTAAACCTAACCCTAACCCAAACCCTAACCCTAACCCTAACCCTAACCGAAACACTAATCCTAAACTTTACCCTAACCCTAATGCTAACCCTAAACCTAATTCAAACTCAAACCCTAACCCTAATCCTAAACCGAACCGAAACCCTAACCCTAAACCTAGACCTTACCCAAAACATAACCCACACCGAAACCATAACCCTAACCCTAACCCTAACCAAAACCCACACCGTAAGCCTAACCCTAACCCAAACCCTAACACTAACCCTAATCCTAACCCAAACCCTAACCCTAACCCTAACCCTAACTCAAACCCTAACCATAACCCTAACCCTAACCCAAACCCTAACCCTAACCCTAACCCTAACCCTAACCCAAACCCTAACCCTAACCCTAATCCTAACCCTAATGCTAACCCTAAACCTAACCATAACATAACCCTAGTCTTAACCCTAACCCTAACCCAAACCCTAACACTAACCCTAAACCTAACCATAACCCTAAATCAAACCCTAACCATCACCCTAACCCTAACCCTAACCCTAACCCTAACTGAAACACTTATCCTAAACCTAACCCTAACCCTAATGCTAACCCTAACCCTAAACCTAAACCTAACCCAAAACATAACCCAAACCGAAACCCTAACCCTAACCCTAACCCTAACCCTAATCCTAACCCTAACCCTAACCCTAACCCCAACCCTAACCCTAAACCTAACCCAAAACATAACCCAAACCGAAACCCTAACCCTAACCCTAAACCTAACCCTAATCCTAACCCTAACCCTAACCCTAACCCCAACCCTAACCCTAAACCTAACCCAAAACATAACCCAAATCAAAACCCTAACCCTAACCCTAACCCTAACCCTAATCCTAACCCTAACCCTAAACCTAATCCTAGTACTAACCCTAACCCTAACCCTAACCCTAACCCTAACCTTAAACCTTACCCAAACCCAAACTCTAAACCTAACTCTAATCGGAACCCTAACCCTAACCCTAACCCTAACCCTAACCGAAACACTAATCCTAAACCTAACCCTAACCCTAATGCTAACCCTAAACCTAATTCAAACTCAAACCCTAACCCTAATCCTAACCTGAACCGAAACCCTAACCCTAACCCTAAACCTAACCCAAAACATAACCCACACCGAAACCCTAACCCTAACCCTAACCCTAACCCAAACCCACACCGTAACCCTAACCCTAACCCAAACCCTAACACTAACCCTAATCCTACCCTTAAACCCTAACCCTAACCCTAACCATAACCCAAACCTAAAGCCTAACCCTAACCATAACCCTAATCCAACCCCTAACCCTAACCCTAACTCTAACATAAACCCTAACCTAACCCTAACCCTAAAACTAACCCTAACCCAAACCCTAACCCTAACCCTAACCCTAACCCTAACCCAAACCGTAAGCCTAACCCTAATCCTAACCCTAATGCTAACCCTAAACCTAACCCTAACGCTAACCCTAGTCTTAACCCTAACCCTAACCCAAACCCTAACAAAAACCCTAACCCTAACCCTAACCCTAAATCAAAACCTAACCCTAAACCTAACCCTAACCCTAACCCGAACCCAAACCCTAACCCAAAACCTAACCCTAATCCAAACCCTAACCCAAACCCAAACCCTAACCCTAACCCAAACCCTAACCCTAACCCTAACCCAAACCCTAACCCTAACCCTAACCCTAACCCTAATCCTAACCCTAATGCTAACCCTTAACCTAACCCTAACATTAACCCTCGTCCTAACCCTAACCCTAACCCTAACCCTAACCCTAACCCTAACCCTAACCCAAACCCTAACACTAACCCTAATCCTAACCCTAATGCTAACCCTAAACCTAACCGTAACACTAACCCTAACCCTAACCCAAACCCTAACAGTAACCCTAACCCTAACCCTAACCCTAAATTAAACCCTAAACCTAACCCTAAACCTAACCCGAACCCAAACTCTAACCCTAAACCTAACCCTAATCCTAGTCCTAACCCTAACCCTAACCCTAACCCTAACCCTAACACTAACCCTAACCCAAACCCTAACCCTAACCCTAATCCTAACCCTAATGCTAACCCTAAACCTAACCCTAACACTAACCCTAGTCCTAACCCTAACCTTAACCCAAACCCTAACACAAACCCTAACCCTAATCCTAACCCTAAACCTAACCCTAATCCTAGTCCTATTCCTAACCCTAACCGTAACCCTAACCCTAAACTTAACCCATACCCAAACCCAAACTCTAAACCTAACTCTAATCCGAACCCTAACCCTAACCCTAATCCTAACCCTAACCCTAACCCTAACCATAACCCTAATCCAACACCTCACCCTAACCCTAACTCTAACCCAAACCCTAAACTAAACCTAACTCTAAACCAAACCCAAACCCTACCCTAACCCCAACTCTAACGCAAACCCTAACCTAACCCTAAACGTAACCCTAACTCAAACCCTCACTCTAACACTAACCCAAACCGTAACCCTAACCCTAACCCAAACCATAACCCAAATAATAACCCTAATCCTAACCCTAACACTAACCCTCATCCTTATCCTAACCCTAAACCTAACCCTAACCCTAACCGTAATTCTAACCCTAACCCTAACCTTAACCCTAACCCTAACCCTAACCCAAACCCAAACCCTAATCTTAACACAAACCCTAACCCTAATCCTAAACCTAACCCTAACCCTAACCCAAACCCTAACCCTAACCCTAACCCTAACCCAAACCCCAAACCTAACACTTACCCTAACCCAAACCCTAACCCTAACCCTAATCCTAACCCTAATGCTAACCCTAAACCTAACCCTAACACTAACCCTATTCCTAACTCTAACCCTAACCCAAACTCTAACAATAACCCTAACCCTAACCCTAAATCAAACCCTAAACCTAACCCTAAACCTAACCCGAACCCAAACCCTAATCCTAACCCTAACCCTAACTGAAACACTAATCCTAAACCTAACCTGAACCCTAATTCTATCCCTAAACCTAATTCAAACTCAAACCCTAACCCTAATCCTAACCCGAACCCAAACCCTAACCCTAACCCTAAACCTAACACAAAACATAACCCAAACCGAAACCCTAACCCTAACCCTAACCCTAACCCTAAACCCTAACCCTAACACTTACCCTAATCATAACCGAAACCTAAAACCAAACCCTAACCCTAATCCTAACCCTAACCTAACCCTAATCGTAGTCCTAACCCTAACCCTAACCCTAACCGTAACCCTAACCTTAACCCTAACCCAAACCCAAACTCTAAACCTAACTCTAATCGGAACCCTAACCCTAACCCTCATCCTAACCCTAACCCTAACCATAACCCTAATCCAACACCTCACGCTAACCCTATCTCTAACCTAAACCCTAACCTAAACCTAACTCTAAACCAAACCCAAACCCTAACCCTAACCTTAACACTAACCCAAACCCTAACCTAACCCTAAAACTATCCCTAATTCAAACCCTAACTCTAACACTAACCCAAAACCTAACCCGAACCCTAACACAAACCATAACCCAAATAATAACCCTAACCCTAACCCTAACCCAAACCCTAACCCTAACCCTAAACCTAACCCAAACCCTAACCCTAACCCTAACCCTAACCCTAATCCTAACCCTAATGCTAACCCTTAACCTAACCCTAACATTAACCCTCGTCCTAACCCTAACCCTAACCCTAACCCTAACCCTAACCCTAACCCAAACCCTAACCCTAACCCTAATCCTAACCCTAATGCTAACCCTAAACCTAACCGTAACACTAACCCTACTCCTAACCCTAACCCTAACCCAAACCCTAACACTAACCCTAACCCTAACCCTAACCCTAAATTAAACCCTAAACCTAACCCTAAACCTAACCCGAACCCAAACTCTAACCCTAAACCTAACCGTAACCCTAGTCCTAACCCTAACCCTAACCCTAACCCTAACCCTAACACTAACCCTAACCCAAACCCTAACCCTAACCCTAACCCAAACCCTAACCCTAACCCTAAACCTAACCCTAACCCAAACCCTAACCCTAACCCTAACCCTAACCCAAACCCTAACCCTAACCCTAACCCTAACCCTAACCCTAACCCTAACCCTAACCCAAACTCTAACCCTAACCCTAACCCTACCCCTAACCCTAACCCTAACCCTAACTCAAACCCTAACCCTAAACCTAACGCGAACCCGAACCCAAACCCTAACCCTAACCCTAAACCTAACCCAAACCCTAAACCTAACCCTAACACTACTCCTAAACCAAACCCTAAATCTAACCCTAATCCTAAACCTAATCCTAACTCTAAACCTAACCCTAACGCTAACCCAAACCCTCACACTAACACTAAGCTTAACCCTAACACTAACACAAAACCTAACCCTAACACTAACCCTAATTCTAACTAAAACCCAAACCCTAACACTAACCCTAACCCAAACCCTAATAATAACCCTAAACCTAAACCTAACCCCTAATCCTAACCCTAACCCTAACCCAAACCCTAACCCTAACCCTAACCCTAACCGAAACACTAATC
>JAJHUQ010000036.1:2352500-2355000 GCA_035773235.1 Eospalax fontanierii | reverse complement strand
ACCCTAACCCAAACCCTAACCCTAACCCTAACCCTAACCCTAACCCAAACCCTAACCCTAACCCTAATCCTAACCCTAATGCTAACCCTAAACCTAACCATAACATAACCCTAGTCTTAACCCTAACCCTAACCCAAACCCTAACACTAACCCTAACCCTAACCATAACCCTAAATCAAACCCTAACCATCACCCTAACCCTAACCCTAACCCTAACCCTAACTGAAACACTTATCCTAAACCTAACCCTAACCCTAATGCTAACCCTAACCCTAAACCTAAACCTAACCCAAAACATAACCCAAACCGAAACCCTAACCCTAACCCTAACCCTAACCCTAATCCTAACCCTAACCCTAACCCTAACCCCAACCCTAACCCTAAACCTAACCCAAAACATAACCCAAACCGAAACCCTAACCCTAACCCTAAACCTAACCCTAATCCTAACCCTAACCCTAAACCTAATCCTAGTACTAACCCTAACCCTAACCCTAACCCTAACCCTAACCTTAATCCTTACCCAAACCCAAACTCTAAACCTAACTCTAATCGGAACCCTAACCCTAACCCTAACCCTAACCCTAACCCTAACCCTAACCGAAACACTAATCCTAAACCTAACCCTAACCCTAATGCTAACCCAAACCTAATTCAAACTCAAACTCTAACCCTAATCCTAACCTGAACCGAAACCCTAACCCTAACCCTAAACCTAACCCAAAACATAACCCACACCGAAACCCTAACCCTAACCCTAACCCTAACCCAAACCCACACCGTAACCCTAACCCTAACCCAAACCCTAACACTAACCCTAATCCTACCCTTAAACCCTAACCCTAACCCTAACCATAACCCAAACCTAAAGCCTAACCCTAACCATAACCCTAATCCAACCCCTAACCCTAACCCTAACTCTAACATAAACCCTAACCTAACCCTAACCCTAAAACTAACCCTAACCCAAACCCTAACCGTAACCCTAACCCTAACCCTAACCAAAACAGTAAGCCTAACCCTAAGCTTAACCCTAATGCTAACCCTAAACCTAACCCTTACGCTAACCCTAGTCTTAACCCTAACCCTAACCCAAACCCTAACAAAAACCCTAACCCTAACCCTAACCCTAAATCAAAACCTAACACTAAACCTAATCCTAACCCTAACCCGAACCCAAACCCTAACCCAAAACCTAACCCTAATCCAAACCCTAACCCAAACCCAAACCCTAACCCTAAGGCTAACCCTAACCATAACCCTAACCCTAACCCTAATGCTAAACCTAACCATAACCCTAACCCTAACCCTAACCCTAAAACTAACCCTAATCCAAACCCTAACCTAACCCTAAACCTAACCCTAACTCAAAACCTAACTCTAACACTAACCCAAATCCTAACCCTAACCCTAAACCAAACCATAACCCAAATAATAACCCTAATCCTAACCCTAACCCTAACCCTCATCCTTATCCTAACCCAAACCCTAACCCTAACCTTAACACTAACCCTAATTCTAAACCTAACCCTAACTTAACCCTAACCCTAACCCAAAACCAAACCCTAATCTTAACACAAACCCTAACCCTAATCCTAACCCTAACCGTAACCCTAACCCTAACCCTAACCCAAACCCTAACCCTAACCCTAATCCTAACCCAAACCCTAACCCTAACCCTAACCCAAACCCTAACCCTAACCCTAACCCTAACCCTAACCCTAACCCAAACCCTAACCCTAACCCTAACCCTAACCCAAACCCTAACCCTAACCCTAACCCTAACCCTAACCCTAACCCAAACCCTAACCCTAACCCTAACCCTACCCCTAACCCTAACCCCAACCCTAACTCAAACCCTAACCCTAACCGTCACCCGCACCCGAACCCAAACCCTAACCCTAACCCTAAACCTAACCCAAACCCTAAACCTAACCCTAACACTACTCCTAAACCAAACCCTAAATCTAACCCTAATCCTAAACCTAATCCTAACTCTAAACCTAACCCTAACGCTAACCCAAACCCTCACACTATCACTAAGCTTAACCCTAACACTAACACAAAACCTAACCCTAACACTAACCCTAATTCTAACTAAAACCCAAACCCTAACACTAACCCTAACCCAAACCCTAATAATAACCCTAAACCTAAACCTAACCCCTAATCCTAACCCTAACCCTAACCCAAACCCTAACCCTAACCCTAACCCTAACCGAAACACTAATCCTAAACCTTACCCTAACCCTAATGCTAACCCTAAACCTAATTCAAACTCAAACTCTAACCCTAATCCTAACCCGATCTGAAACCCTAACCCTAACCCTAAACCTAACCCAAAACATAACCCACACCGAAACCCTAACCCTAAAAAAAACCCACACCGTAAGCCTAACCCTAACCCAAACCCTAACACTAACCCTAATCCTACACTTAAACCCTAACCCTAACCCTAACCATAAACCAAACCTAAAGCCTAACCCTAACCCTAATCCTA
>JAJHUQ010000036.1:2330000-2342500 GCA_035773235.1 Eospalax fontanierii | reverse complement strand
CTAAACATAACCCTAAACCCTAACCCGAACACTAACCCTAAACATAACCCAAACCTAAACCCAAACCCTCACCCTAAATCTAACACTAACCCTAACCCTAATCCTAGTCCTAACCCTAAACTTAACCCTAACCCTAACCCTAACCCTAACCCTAACCCTAACCCTAACATTAACCCTTACCCAAACCCAAACTCTAAACCTAACTCTAATCGGAACCCTAACCCTAACCCTAATCCTAACCCTAACCCTAACCATAACCCTAATCCAACACCTCAACCTAACCCTAACTCTAACCCATACCCTAACCTAACCCTAACTCTAAACCAAACCCAAACCCCAACCCTAACCCTTACTCTAACCCAACCCCAATGTAAGCCTAAACCTAACCCTAACTCAAACCCTAACCCCAACACTAACCCAAACCCTAACACTAACCCTAACGCAAACCCTAACCCAAATAATAACCCTAATCCTAACCCTAACCCTAACCCTCATCCTTATCCTAACCCTAACCCTAACCCTAACCCTAACCCTAACCCTAAACCTAAGTCTAACCCTAACCCTAACCCTAACCCTAACCCTCACCCAAAACCTAACCCTAACCCTAACCCTAACCATAATATTAACACTAACCATAACCCTAATACTAACCCAGATTCAAACCTAACCCTAACCCAAACCCTAACCCTAACCCTAACCCTAACCCTAACCCTAACCCTAACCCTAACTCTAACCCAATCCCTAACCCTAACCCAACCCCTAACCTTCACCATAACTCTAACCCAAATCCGACTCTAACCCTAACCCTAACCCAAATCCTAACCCGAACCCTAACCCTAACCCTAACCCAAACCCTAACCCTAACCCAAACCCTAACCCAAACCCAAACCCTAACCCTAACCCTAACACCAACCCTAACCATAACCCTAACCCTAACCCTAATGCTAAACCTAACCATAACCCTAACCCTAACGCTAAACCTAACCAAACCTAAACCCTAAACCAAACCCTAATCCTAACACTAACCCTAACACTAACCCTAACCAAAAACCTAAACCCTAACCCTACTCCTAACGCTAACCCTAACCCTAACACAAACCCTAACCCTAAACGTAACCTTAACCCAAACCCTAACCCTAACCTTAACCCAAACCCAAAACCTAATCTTAACACAAACCCTAACCCTAATCCTAACCCTAACCCTAACCCTAACCCAAACGCTAACCCTAACCCTAACCCTAACCCAAACCTTAACCCTAAACCTAACCCTAACCCTAACCAAAACCCAAACCCTAACACTAACCCTAATCCTAACCCTAATGCTAACCCTAAACCTAACCCTAACACTAACCCTAGTCCTATCCCTAACCCTAACCCAAACCTAACACTAACCCTAACCCTAACCCTAACCCTAAATCAAACCCTAAACCTAAACCTAACCCTAACCCGAACCCAAAACCTAACCCTAATCCTAACCCTAACTGAAACACTAACCCTAAACCTAACCCTAACCCTAATGCTAACTCTAAACCTAATTCCAATTCAAACCCTAACCCTAACCCTAACCCTAATCCTAACCCTAATGCTAACCCTAAACCTAACCCTAACACTAACCCTAGTCCTAACCCTAACCCTAACCCAAACCCTAACACTAACCCTAACCCTAACCCTAACCCTAAATCAAACCCTAAACCTAAACCTAACCCTAAGCCGAACCCAAAACCTAACCCTAATCCTAACCCTAACTAAAACACTAACCCTAAACCTAACCCTAACCCTAATGCTAACCCTAAACCTAATTCCAATTCAAACCCTAACCCTAACCCTAAACCTAACCCAAAACATAACCCAAACCGAAACCCTTACCCTAAACCTAACCCTAACCCTAAACCCTAACCCTAACACTTACACTAACCATAACCCAAACCTAAAACCAAACACTAACCCTAATTCAAACCCTAACCCTAACCCTAATCCTAGTCCTAACCCTAACCCTAACCCTAAACCTACCCCTAAACCTAACCTTAACCCTTACCCAAACCCCAAACTCTAAACCTAACTCTAATCGGAACCCTAACCCTAACCCTAATGCTAACCCTAACCCTAACCATAACCCTAATCCTAGTCCTAGCCCTAACCCTAACCCTAACCCTAACCCTAAACCTAACCTTAATCCTTACCGAAACCCAAACTCTAAACCTAAGTCTAATCGGAACCCTAACCCTAACCCTAATCCTAACCCTAACCCTAACCCTAACCATAACCCTAATCCAACACCTCACCCTAACCCTAACTCTAACCCAAACCCTAACCTAACCCTAACTCTAAACCAAACCCAAAACCTAACCCTAACCCTAACTCTAACCCAAACCCCAACGTAAGCCTAAACCTAACCCTAACTCAAACCCTAGCACTAACACAAACACAAACCCTACCCCTAACCACAACACTAAGCCAACACCTCACCCTAACCCTAACTCTAACCCAAACCCTAACCTAACCCTAACTCTAAAGCAAACCCAAACCGTAACCCTAACACTGACTCTAACCCAAACCCTAATCTAACAATAAACCTAACCCTAACTCAAACCCTAACTCTAACACTAACCCAAACCATAACCCTAACCCTAACCCAAACCATAACCCAAATAGTAACCCTAATCCTACCCCTAACCCTAACCTTCATCCTTATCCTAACACTTACCCTAACCCTAACCTTAACACTAACCCTAATTGTAAACCTAACCTAACCCTAACCCTAACCCTAACCCTAACCCTAACCATAACCCTAACCCTAACCCAAACCCAAACCCTAATCTTAACACAAACCCTAACCCTAATCCTAACCCTAACCGTAACCCTAACCCTAACCCTAACCCAAAACCTAACCCTAACCCTAATCCTAACCCAAACCCTAACCCTAACCCTAACCCTAACTCAAACCCTAACCATAACCCTAACCCTAACCCAAACCCTAACCCTAACCCTAACCCTAACCCTACCCCAAACCCTAACCCTAACCCTAACCCTAACCCTAACCCTAACCGAAACCCTAACCCTAACCCAAACCCTAACCCTAACCCTAACCCTAACCTTAACAATAACCCTAATTCTAAACCTAACCCTAAACTTAACCCTAACCCTAACCCTAATCCTAACCCTAACTGTAACCCTAACCCTAACCCTAACCCAAACCCTAACCCTAACCCTAATCCTAACCCAAACCCTACCCTAACCCTAACCCTAATCCAAACCCTAACCCTAACCCTAACCCTAACACAAACCCTAACCCTAACCCTAATCCTAACCCTAATGCTAACCCTAAACCTAACCCTAACACTAACCCTAGTCCTAACCCTAACCCTAACCCAAACCCTAACACTAACCCTAACCCTAACCCTAACCCTAAATCAAACCCTAAACCTAAACCTAACCCTAACCCGAACCCAAAACCTAACCCTAATCCTAACCCTAACTGAAACACTAACCCTAAACCTAACCCTAACCCTAATGCTAACCCTAAACCTAATTCCAATTCAAACCCTAACCCTAACCCTAAACCTAACCCAAAACATAACCCAAACCGAAACCCTTACCCTAAACCTAACCCTAACCCTAAACCCTAACCCTAACACTTACACTAACCATAACCCAAACCTAAAACCAAACACTAACCCTAATTCAAACCCTAACCCTAACCCTAATCCTAGTCCTAAACCTAACCCTAACCCTAAACCTAACCCTAAACCTAACCTTAACCCTTACCCAAACCCCAAACTCTAAACCTAACTCTAATCGGAACCCTAACCCTAACCCTAATGCTAACCCTGGCCCTGACCAGAACCCTAATCCTAGTCCTAGCCCTAACCCTAACCCTAACCCTAACCCTAAACCTAATCATAACCCTAATGCTAACCCTAAACCTAACCCTATCTCTAACCCTATTCCTAACCCAAACCCTAACCTAACCCTAACACTAAACCAAACCCAAACCCTAACCCTAACCCTAACTGTAACCCAAACCCTAACCTAACCCAAACCCAAACGCTAATCTTAACACAAACCCTAACCCTAACCCTAACCCTAACCCTCACCGAATAACTAACCCTAACCTAACCCTAAACCAAATCCTAAACCTAACCCTAACCCAAACTCTAACCCTAACCCAAACCTAACCCTAAACCTAATCATAACCCTAATGCTAACCCTAAACCTAACCCTATCACTAACCCTATTCCTAACCCTAACCCTAACCCAAAACCTAACACTAACCCTAACCTTAACCCTAACCCTAAATCAAACCCTAACCCTAACCCTAAAACTAACCCATACCCAAACCCTAACCCTAACACTAAGCCTAACTGAAACACTAATCCTAAACCTAACCCTAACCCTAATGCTAACCCTAAACCTAATTCAAACTCAAACCATAACCCTATTCCTAACCCGAACCCAAACCCTAACCCTAACCCTAAACCTAACCCAAAACATAACCCAAACCGAAACCCTAACCCTAACCCTAAACATAACCCTAAACCCTAACCCGAACACTAACCCTAAACATAACCCAAACCTAAACCCAAACCCTCACCCTAAACCTAACACTAACCCTAACCCTAATCCTAGTCCTAACCCTAACCTTAACCCTAACCCTAACCCTAACCCTAACCCTAACCCTAACCCTAACCTTAACCCTTACCCAAACCCAAATTCTAAACCTAACTCTAATCGGAACCCTAACCCTAATCCTAATCCTAACCCTAACCCTAACCATAACCCTAATCCAACACTTCAACCTAACCCTAACTCTAAACCAAACCTAAACCCTAACCCTAACCCTAACTCTAACCCAACCCCAATGTAAGCCTAAACCTAACCCTAACTCAAACCCTAACCCCAACACTAACCCAAACCCTAACACTAACCCTAACGCAAACCCTAACCCAAATAATAACCCTAATCCTAACCCTAACCCTAACCCTCATCCTTATCCTAACCCTAACCCTAACCCTAACCCTAACCCTAACCCTAACCCTAAGTCTAACCCTAACCCTAACCCTAACCCTAACCCTCAACCAAAACCTAACCCTAACCCTAACCCTAACCATAATATTAACACTAACCATAACCCTAATACTAACCCAGATTCAAACCTAACCCTAACCCAAACCCTAACCCTAACCCTAACCCTAACCTTAACCCTAACCCTAACCCAATCCCTAACCCTAACCCAACCCCTAACCTTCACCATAACTCTAACCCAAATCCGACTCTAACCCTAACCCTAACCCAAATCCTAACCCGAACCCTAACCCTAACCCTAACCCAAACCCTAACCCTAACCCAAACCCTAACCCAAACCCAAACCCTAACCCTAACCCTAACACCAACCCTAACCATAACCCTAACCCTAACCCTAATGCTAAACCTAACCATAACCCTAAACCTAACGCTAAACCTAACCAAACCTAAACCCTAAATCAAACCCTAATCCTAACACTAACCCTAACACTAACCCTAACCAAAAACCTAAACCCTAACCCTACTCCTAACGCTAACCCTAACCCTAACACAAACCCTAACCCTAAACGTAACCTTAACCCAAACCCTAACCCTAACCTTAACCCAAACCCAAACCCTAATCTTAACACAAACCCTAACCCTAATCCTAACCCTAACCCTAACCCTAACCCAAACGCTAACCCTAACCCTAACCCTAACCCAAACCTTAACCGTAAACCTAACCCTAACCCTAACCAAAACCCAAACCCTAACACTAACCCTAATCCTAACCCTAATGCTAACCCTAAACCTAACCCTAACACTAACCCTAGTCCTATCCCTAACCCTAACCCAAACCTAACACTAACCCTAACCCTAACCCTAACCCTAAATCAAACCCTAAACCTAAACCTAACCCTAACCCGAACCCAAAACCTAACCCTAATCCTAACCCTAACTGAAACACTAACCCTAAACCTAACCCTAACCCTAATGCTAACCCTAAACCTAATTCCAATTCAAACCCTAACCCTAACCCTAACCCTAATCCTAACCCTAATGCTAACCCTAAACCTAACCCTAACACTAACCCTAGTCCTAACCCTAACCCTAACCCAAACCCTAACACTAACCCTAACCCTAACCCTAACCCTAAATCAAACCCTAAACCTAAACCTAACCCTAACCCGAACCCAAAACCTAACCCTAATCCTAACCCTAACTGAAACACTAACCCTAAACCTAACCCTAACCCTAATGCTAACCCTAAACCTAATTCCAATTCAAACCCTAACCCTAACCCTAAACCTAACCCAAACCCAAACCCTTACCCTAAACCTAACCCTAACCCTAAACCCTAACCCTAACACTTACACTAACCATAACCCAAACCTAAATCCAAACACTAACCCTAATTCAAACCCTAACCCTAACCCTAATCCTAGTCCTAACCCTAAACCTAACCCTAAACCTAACCCTAAACCTAACCTTAACCCTTACCCAAACCCCAAACTCTAAACCTAACTCTAATCGGAACCCTAACCCTAACCCTAATGCTAACCCTAACCCTAACCATAACCCTAATCCTAGTCCTAGCCCTAACCCTAACCCTAACCCTAACCCTAAACCTAACCTTAACCCTTACCGAAACCCAAACTCTAAACCTAACTCTAATCGGAACCCTAACCCTAACCCTAATCCTAACCCTAACCCTAACCATAACCCTAATCCAACACCTCACCCTAACCCTAACTCTAACCCAAACCCTAACCTAACCCTAAGTCTAAACCAAACCCAAAACCTAACCCTAACCCTAACTCTAACCCAAACCCCAACGTAAGCCTAAACCTAACCCTAACTCAAACCCTAACACTAACACTAACCCAAACCCTAACCCTAACCATAACCCTAATCCAACACCTCACCCTAACCCTAACTCTAACCCAAACCCTAACCTAACCCTAACTCTAAACCAAACCCAAACCGTAACCCTAACACTGACTCTAACCCAAACCCTAATCTAATAATAAACCTAACCCTAACTCAAACCCTAACTCTAACACTAACCCAAACCATAACCCTAACCCTAAACCAAACCATAACCCAAATAGTAACCCTAATCCTAACCCTAACCCTAACCTTCATCCTTATCCTAACACTTACCCTAACCCTAACCTTAACACTAACCCTAATTGTAAACCTAACCCTAACCCTAACCCTAACCCTAACCCTAACCATAACCCTAACCCTAACCCAAACCCAAACCCTAATCTTAACACAAACCCTAACCCTAATCCTAACCCTAACCGTAACCCTAACCCTAACCCTAACCCAAAACCTAACCCTAACCCTAATCCTAACCCAAACCCTAACCCTAACCCTAACCCTAACTCAAACCCTAACCATAACCCTAACCCTAACCCAAACCCTAACCCTAACCCTAACCCTAACCCTAACCCAAACCCTAACCCTAACCCTAACCCTAACCCTAACCCTAACCCTAACCGAAACCCTAACCCTAACCCAAACCCTAACCCTAACCCTAACCCTAACCTTAACAATAACCCTAATTCTAAACCTAACCCTAAACTTAACCCTAACCCTAACCCTAATCCTAACCCTAACCGTAACCCTAACCCTAACCCTAACCCAAACCCTAACCCTAACCCTTACCCTAACCCAAACCCAAACCCTAATCTTAACACAAACCCTAACCGTAATCCTAACCCTAACCCTAACCCTCACCCAAACCCTAACCCTAACCCTAACCCTAACCCTAACCCTAAGCCTAACCCTAACCGAAACCCTAACCCTAACCCTAATCCTAACCCTAATGCTAATACTAAACCTAACCCTAACACTAACCCTAGTCCTAACCCTAACCCTAACCCAAACCCTAACACTAACCCTAAACCTAACCCTAACCCTAAATCAAACCCTAACCCTAACCCTAACCCTAACCTGAACCCAAACCCTAGCTGAAACACTAATCCTAAACCTAACTATAACCCTAGTGCTAACCTTAAACCTAATGAAAACTCAAACCCTAACTCTATTTCTAACCCGAACCCAAACCCTAAACCTAACCCTAAACCTAACCCAAAACATAACCCAAACCGAAACCCTAACGCTAACCCTAACACTAACACTAAACCCTAACCCTAACACTAACCCTAACCATAACCGAAACCTAAACCCAAACCCTAAACCTAATTCTAACCCTAACCCTAACCCTAATCCTAGTCCTTACCCTAACCCTAACCCTAACCCTAACCTTAACCCTTACCCAAACCCAAACTCTAAACCTAACTCTAATCGGAACCCTAACCCTAACCCTAACCCTAACCCTAACCCTAACCCTAATCCAACACCTCACCCTAACCCTAACTCTAACCCAAACCCTAACCTAACCCTAACACTAAACCAAACCCAAACCCTAACCCTAACCCTAACTGTAACCCAAACCCTAACCTAAACCAAACCCAAACCCTAATCTTAATACAAACCCTAACCCTAACCCTAACCCTAACCCTAACCCTAACCTTAACGCTTACCCAAACCCAAACTCTAAACCTAACTCTAATTGGAACCCTAACCCTAACCCTAATCCTAACCCTAACCCTAACCATAACCCTAATCCAACACCTCACCCTAACCCTAACTCTAACCCAAACCCTAACCTAACCCTAACTCTAAACCAAACCCAAACCCTAACCCTAACCCTAACTCTAACCCAAACCCTAACCTAACCCTAAACCTAACCCTAACTCAAACCATAACTCTAACACTAACCCAAACCCTAACCCTAACCCTAATCCAAACCATAACCCAAATAATAACCCTAATCCTAACCCTAACCCTAACACTCATCCTTATCCTAACCCTAACCCTAACCCTAACCATAACCCTAACCCTAATTCTAACCCTAACCCTAACCATAACCCAAAACCTAACGCTAACGCTAACCCTAACCCTCACCCTAAACTTAACACTAACCCTAACCCTAACTCTAACCCAAACCCTAACCTAACCCTAACTCTAAACCAAACCCAAACCCTAACCCTAACCCTGACTGTAACCCAAACCCCAACCTAACCCTAAACCTAACCCTAACTCAAACCCTAACTCTAACACTAATCCAAACTCTAACCCTAACCCTATCCCAAACCATAACCCAACTAAAAAACCTAATCCTAACCCTAACCCTAACCTTCATCCTTATCCTAACCCTAACCCTAACCCTAACCTTAACACTAACCCTAATTGTAAACCTAACCCTAACCATAACCCAAAACCTAACGCTAACGCTAACCCTAACCCTCACCCTAAACTTGACACTAACCCTAACCCTAACACTAACCAAACCCTAACCTAACCCTAACTCTAAACCAAACCCAAACACTAACCATAACCCTGACTGTAACCCAAACCCTAACCTAACCCTAAACCTAACCCTAACTCAAACCCTAACTCTAACACTAATCCAAACACTAACCCTAACCCTAACCCAAACCATAACCCAAATAATAAACCTAATCCTAACCCTAACCCTAACCTTCATCCTTATCCTAACCCTAACCCTAACCCTAACCTTAACACTAACCCTAATTGTAAACCTAACCCTAACCCTAACCCTAACCCTAACCCTAACCCTAACCCAAACCCAAACCCTAATCTTAACACAAACCCTAACCCTAATCCTAACCCTAACCGTAACCCTAATCCTAACCCTAACCCTAACTCAAACCCTAACCTTAACCCTAACCCTAACGCAAACCCTAACCCTAACCCTAACCCTAACCCTAACCCTAACCCAAACCCTAAACCTAACAATAATCCTAACCCTAATGCTAACCCTAAACTTAACCTTAACACTAACCCTAGTCCTAACCCTAACCCTAACCCAAACCCTAACACTAACCCTAACCCTAACCTTAACCCTAAATCAAACCCTAACCCACACCCTAACCCTAACCCTAAACCTTACTGAAACACTTATCCTAAACCTAACCCTAACCCTAATGCTAACCCTAAACCTAATTCAAACTCAAACCCTAACCCTAATCCTAACCCTAACTATAACAATAAACTCTAACCCTAACCCTAAACCTAACGCAAAACATAACCCAAACCGAAACCCTAACCCGAACCCTAAACTGAACCCTAATCCTAACCCTAACACTAACCCTAATCCTAGTACTAACCCTAACCCTAACCCTAACCTTAACACTTACCCAAAACCAAACTCTAAACCTAACTCTAATCGGAACCCTAACCCTAACCCTAACCTTAACCCTAACCGAAACACTAATGCTAAACCTAACCCTAACCCTAATGCTAACCCTAAACCTAATTCAAACTCAAACCCTAACCCTAATCCTAACCCAAACCGAAACCCTAACCCTAACCCTAAACCTAACCCAAAACATAACCCACACCGAAACCCTAACCCTAACCCTAAACCTAACCAAAAACATAACCCACACCGAAACCCTAACCCTAACCCAAACCCACACCGTAACCCTACCATAACCCAAACCCTAACACTAACCCTCATCCTACTCTTAAACCCTAACCCTAACCCTAACGATAACCCAAACCTAAAGCCTAACCCTAACCATAACACTAATCCAACCCATAACCCTAACCCTAACTCTAACATAAACCCTAACCTAACCCTAACATTAAACCAAACCCAAACCCTAACACTAACCCTAACTCTAACCCAAATCCTAACCTAACCCTAACCCTAACCCTAACTCAAAACCTAACGCTAACACTAACCCAAACCCTAACCCTAACCCAAACCTAAACCATAACCCAAATACTAACCCTAATCCTAACCCTAACCCTACCCCTCATCCTTATCCTAACCCGAACCCTAACCCTTACCCTTACCCAAACACAAACCCTAAAACTAACCCTAATCCGAACCCTAACCATAACCCTAATCCTAACCGTAATCCTAACCCTGACCCAAACCCTAACCCTCACCCTAAATCTAACCCAAACCCGAAAACTAACCCTAACCCTAACCCAAACCCTAACCCTAACCCTAACCCTAACCCTAACCCAAACCCTAAACCTAACGCTAATCCTAAGCCTAATGCTAAGCCTAAACCTAAACCTAAAACTAACCCTACTCCTAACCCTAACCCTAACCCAAACCCTAACACTAACCCTAACCCTAACCCTAACCCTAAATCAAAACCTAAACCTAAACCTAACCCTAACCCTAACCCGAACCCAAACCCTAACCCTCACCCTAACCCTAACTGAAACACTAATCCTAAACCTAACCCTAACCCTAATGCTACCCCTAAACCTAATTCCAACTCAAACCCTAACCCTAACCCTAAACCTAACCCAAAACATAACCCAAACCGAAACCCTAACCTTAAACCTAACCCTAACCATAAACCCTAACCCTAACCCTTACCCTAAACATAACCCAAACCTAAAACCAAACCCTAACCCTAATCCTAACCCTAACCCTAGCCCTAATCCTAGTCCTAACCGTAAACCTAACCCTAACCCTAAACCTAACCTTAACCCTTAGCCAAACCCAAACTCTAAACCTAACTCTAATCGGAACCCTAACCCTAACCCTAATCCTAACCCTAACCCTAACCATAACCCTAATACTAGTCCTAACCCTAACCCTAACCCTAACCTTAACCCTAACCCTAACCCTAATCCTAACCCAAAACCTAACCCTAACCCTAACCCTAACCCTAACCCAAACCCTAACCCTAACCCTAACCCTAACCCAAACCCTAACCCTAACCCTAACCCTAACCCTAACCCTAACCCAAACCCTAACTGAAACACTTATCCTAAATCTAACCCTAACCCCAATGCTAACCCTAAACCTAATTCAAACTCAAACCCTAACACTAATCCTAACCTTAACCCTAACCCTAACCCTAACCCTAACCCTAAACCTAACCCAAAACATAACCCAAACCGAAAACCTAACCCTAACCCTAACCGTAACCCTAATCCTAACACTAACCCTACCCCTAATACTAGTCCTAACCCTAACCCTAACCCTAACCCTAACCTTAACCCTTACCCAAACCCAAACTCTAAACCTAACTCTAATCGGAACCCTAACCCTAACCCTAATCCTAACCCTAACCCTAACCATAAACCTAATCCTAGTCCTAACCCTAACCCCAACCCTAACCCTAACCCAAACCCTAACCCTAACCCTAACCCTAACCCTAACCCAAACCCTAACTGAAACACTTATCCTAAATCTAACCCTAACCCTAATGCTAACCCTAAACCTAATTCAAACTCAAACCCTAACCATAATCCTAACCTTAACCCTAACCCTAACCCTAACCCTAACCCTAAACCTAACCCAAAACATAACCCAAACCGAAAACCTAACCCTAACCCTAACCGTAACCCTAATCCTAACCCTAACCCTAACCCTAATCCTAGTCCTAACCGTAACCCTAACCCTAACGCTAACCTTAACCCTTACCCAA
>JAJHUQ010000036.1:2322500-2325000 GCA_035773235.1 Eospalax fontanierii | reverse complement strand
TCCTAACCCTAACCCTAGCCCTAATCCTAGTCCTAACCGTAAACCTAACCCTAACCCTAAACCTAACCTTAACCCTTAGCCAAACCCAAACTCTAAACCTAACTCTAATCGGAACCCTAACCCTAACCCTAATCCTAACCCTAACCCTAACCATAACCCTAATACTAGTCCTAACCCTAACCCTAACCCTAACCTTAACCCTAACCCTAACCCTAATCCTAACCCAAAACCTAACCCTAACCCTAACCCTAACCCTTACCCAAACCCTAACCCTAACCCTAACCCTAACCCAAACCCTAACCCTAACCCTAACCCTAACCCTATCCCTAACCCAAACCCTAACTGAAACACTTATCCTAAATCTAACCCTAACCCTAATGCTAACCCTAAACCTAATTCAAACTCAAACCCTAACACTAATCCTAACCTTAACCCTAACCCTAACCCTAACCCTAACCCTAAACCTAACCCAAAACATAACCCAAACCGAAAACCTAACCCTAACCCTAACCGTAACCCTAATCCTAACCCTAACCCTACCCCTAATACTAGTCCTAACCCTAACCCTAACCCTAACCCTAACCTTAACCCTTACCCAAACCCAAACTCTAAACCTAACTCTAATCGGAACCCTAACCCTAACCCTAATCCTAACCCTAACCCTAACCATAAACCTAATCCTAGTCCTAACCCTAACCCCAACCCTAACCCTAACCCAAACCCTAACCCTAACCCTAACCCTAACCCTAACCCAAACCTTAACTGAAACACTTATCCTAAATCTAACCCTAACCCTAATGGTAACCCTAAACCTAATTCAAACTCAAACCCTAACCATAATCCTAACCTTAACCCTAACCCTAACCCTAACCCTAACCCTAAACCTAACCCAAAACATAACCCAAACCGAAAACCTAACCCTAACCCTAACCGTAACCCTAATCCTAACCCTAACCCTAACCCTAATCCTAGTCCTAACCGTAACCCTAACCCTAACGCTAACCTTAACCCTTACCCAAACCCAAACTCTAAACCTAACTCTAATCGGAACCCTAACCCTAACCCTAATCCTAACCCTAACCCTAACCATAACTCTAATCCAACACCTCACCCTAACCCTAACTGTAACCCAAACCCTAACCTAACCCTAACACTAAACCAAACCCAAACCCTAACCCTAACCCTAACTGTAACCCAAACCCTAACCTAACCCAAACCCAAACCCTAATCTTAACACAAACCCTAACCCTAACCCTAACCCTAACCCTCACCCCAACCCTAACCCTAACCATAACCCTAAACCAAACCCTAAACCTAACACTAACCCTAAACCTAATCCTAACCCTAATGCTAACCCTAAACCTAACCCTATCACTAACCCTATTCCTAACCCTAACCCTAACCCAAAGCCTAACCCTTACCCTAACCTTAACCCTAACCCTAAATCAAACTCTAACCCTAACCCTAAACCTAACCCGTACCCAAACCCTAACCCTAACACTAAGCCTAACTGAAACACTAATCCTAAACCTAACCCTAACCCTAATGCCAACCCTAAACCTAATTCAAACTCAAACCATAACCCTATTCCTAATCCGAACCCAAACACTAACCCTAACCCTAAACCTAACCCAAAACATAACCCAAACCGAAACCCTAAACCTAACCGTAACCCTAACCCAAAACCCTAACCCTAACACTAACCCTAACCATAACCCAAACCTAAACCCAAACCCTAACCCTAAACCTAACACTAACCCAACCCTAATCCTAGTCCTAACCCTAACCCTAACCCTAACTCTAACCATAACCCTAACCTTAACCCTTACCCAAACCCAAACTCTAAACCTAACTCTAATCAGAACCCTAACCCTAATCCTAATCCTAACCCTAACCCTAACCATAACCCTAATCAAACACCTCACCCTAACCCTAACTCTAACCCAAACTCTAACCTAACCCTAACTCTAAACCAAACCCAAACCCTAACCCTAACCCTAACTCTAACCCAAACCCCAATGTCAGCCTAAACCTAACCCTAACTCAAACCCTAACTCTAACACTAACCCAAACCCTAACACTAACCCTAACCCAAACCATAACCCAAATAATAACCCTAATCCTAACCCTAACCCTAACCCTCATCCTTATCCTAACCCTAACCCTAACCCTAACCCTAAACCTAAGTCTAACCCTAACCCTAACCCTAACCCTCACCCAAAACCTAACCCTAACCCTAACCCTAAGCATAATCTTAACACTAACCATAACCCTAATACTAACCCAGATTCAAACCTAACCCTAACCTAAACCCTAACCCTAACCCTAACCCTAACCCAAACACTAACCCTAACCCTAATCCTAACCCTAATGCTAACCCTAAACCTAATTCAAACTCAAACCATAACCCTATTCCTAACCCGAACCCAAACGCTAATGCTAACCCTAAACCTAACCCAAAACATAACCCAAACCGAAAACCTAACCCTCACCCTAACCC
>JAJHUQ010000036.1:2317500-2320000 GCA_035773235.1 Eospalax fontanierii | reverse complement strand
ACCTAACCAAAAACATAACCCACACCGAAACCCTAACCCTAACCCAAACCCACACCGTAACCCTACCATAACCCAAACCCTAACACTAACCCTCATCCTACTCTTAAACCCTAACCCTAACCCTAACGATAACCCAAACCTAAAGCCTAACCCTAACCATAACACTTATCCAACCCATAACCCTAACCCTAACTCTAACATAAACCCTAACCTAACCCTAACATTAAACCAAACCCAAACCCTAACACTAACCCTAACTCTAACCCAAATCCTAACCTAACCCTAACCCTAACCCTAACTCAAAACCTAACGCTAACACTAACCCAAACCCTAACCCTAACCCAAACCTAAACCATAACCCAAATACTAACCCTAATCCTAACCCTAACCCTAACCCTCATCCTTATCCTAACCCGAACCCTAACCCTTACCCTTACCCAAACACAAACCCTAAAACTAACCCTAATCCGAACCCTAACCATAACCCTAATCCTAACCGTAATCCTAACCCTGACCCAAACCCTAACCCTCACCCTAAATCTAACCCAAACCCGAAAACTAACCCTAACCCTAACCCAAACCCTAACCCTAACCCTAACCCTAACCCTAACTCAAACCCTAAACCTAACGCTAATCCTAAGCCTAATGCTAAGCCTAAACCTAAACCTAAAACTAACCCTACTCCTAGCCCTAACCCTAACCCAAACCCTAACACTAACCCTAACCCTAACCCTAACCCTAAATCAAAACCTAAACCTAAACCTAACCCTAACCCTAACCCTAACCCAAACCCTAACCCTCACCCTAACCCTAACTGAAACACTAATCCTAAACCTAACCCTAACCCTAATGCTACCCCTAAACCTAATTCCAACTCAAACCCTAACCCTAACCCTAAACCTAACCCAAAACATAACCCAAACCGAAACCCTAACCTTAAACCTAACCCTAACCATAAACCCTAACCCTAACCCTTACCCTAAACATAACCCAAACCTAAAACCAAACCCTAACCCTAATCCTAACCCTAACCCTAGCCCTAATCCTAGTCCTAACCGTAAACCTAACCCTAACCCTAAACCTAACCTTAACCCTTAGCCAAACCCAAACTCTAAACCTAACTCTAATCGGAACCCTAACCCTAACCCTAATCCTAACCCTAACCCTAACCATAACCCTAATACTAGTCCTAACCCTAACCCTAACCCTAACCTTAACCCTAACCCTAACCCTAATCCTAACCCAAAACCTAACCCTAACCCTAACCCTAACCCTAACCCAAACCCTAACCCTAACCCTAACCCTAACCCAAACCCTAACCCTAACCCTAACCCTAACCCCAACCCTAACCCAAACCCTAACTGAAACACTTATCCTAAATCTAACCCTAACCCTAATGCTAACCCTAAACCTAATTCAAACTCAAACTCTAACCCTAATCCTAACCTTAAACCGAACCCTAACCCTTACCCTAACCCTAAACCCAACCCAATACAATACCCTACCCTAAAACCTAACCCTAACCCTAACCGTAACCCTAATCCTAACCCTAACCCTACCCCTAATACTAGTCCTAACCCTAACCCTAACCCTAACCCTAACCTTAACCCTTACCCAAACCCAAACTCTAAACCTAACTCTAATCGGAACCCTAACCCTAACCCTAATCCTAACCCTAACCCTAACCATAACCCTAATCCAACACCTCACCCTAACCCTAACTGTAACCCAAACCCTAACCTAACCCTAACACTAAACCAAACCCAAACCCCAACCCCAACCCTAACCCAAGACCTAACCCTAACCCTAACCCTAACCCTAACCCAAACACTAACCCTAACCCTAAACCTAACCCAAAACATAACCCAAACCGAAACCCTAAACCTAACCGTAACCCTATCCCAAAACCCTAACCCTAACACTAACCCTAACCATAACCCAAACCTAAACCCAAACCCTAACCCTAAACCTAACACTAACCCAACCCTAATCCTAGTCCTAACCCTAACCCTAACCCTAACTCTAACCATAACCCTAACCTTAACCCTTACCCAAACCCAAACTCTAAACCTAACTCTAATCGGAACCCTAACCCTAATCCTAATCCTAACCCTAACCCTAACCCTAACCCTAATCAAACACCTCACCCTAACCCTAACTCTAACCCAAACTCTAACCTAACCCTAACTCTAAACCAAACCCAAACCCTAACCCTAACCCTAACTCTAACCCAAACCCCAATGTCAGCCTAAACCTAAACCTAACTCAAACCCTAACTCTAACACTAACCCAAACCCTAACACTAACCCTAACCCAAACCATAACCCAAATAATAACCCTAATCCTAACCCTAACCCTAACCCTCATCCTTATCCTAACCCTAACCCTAACCCTAACCCTAAACCTAAGTCTAACCCTAACCCTAACCCTAACCCTCACCCAAAACCTAACCCTAACCCTAACCCTAAGCATAATCTTAACACTAACCATAACCCTAATA
>JAJHUQ010000036.1:2312500-2315000 GCA_035773235.1 Eospalax fontanierii | reverse complement strand
ACCCTAATCCTAACCCAAACCGAAACCCTAACCCTAACCCTAAACCTAACCCAAAACATAACCCACACCGAAACCCTAACCCTAACCCTAAACCTAACCAAAAACATAACCCACACCGAAACCCTAACCCTAACCCAAACCCACACCGTAACCCTACCATAACCCAAACCCTAACACTAACCCTCATCCTACTCTTAAACCCTAACCCTAACCCTAACGATAACCCAAACCTAAAGCCTAACCCTAACCATAACACTTATCCAACCCATAACCCTAACCCTAACTCTAACATAAACCCTAACCTAACCCTAACATTAAACCAAACCCAAACCCTAACACTAACCCTAACTCTAACCCAAATCCTAACCTAACCCTAACCCTAACCCTAACTCAAAACCTAACGCTAACACTAACCCAAACCCTAACCCTAACCCAAACCTAAACCATAACCCAAATACTAACCCTAATCCTAACCCTAACCCTAACCCTCATCCTTATCCTAACCCGAACCCTAACCCTTACCCTTACCCAAACACAAACCCTAAAACTAACCCTAATCCGAACCCTAACCATAACCCTAATCCTAACCGTAATCCTAACCCTGACCCAAACCCTAACCCTCACCCTAAATCTAACCCAAACCCGAAAACTAACCCTAACCCTAACCCAAACCCTAACCCTAACCCTAACCCTAACCCTAACCCAAACCCTAAACCTAACGCTAATCCTAAGCCTAATGCTAAGCCTCAACCTAAACCTAAACCTTATCCTACTCCTAACCCTAACCCTAAACCAAACCCTAACACTAACCCTAACCCTAACCCAAACCCTAAATCAAAACCTAAACCTAAACCAAACCCTAACCCTAACCCTAACCCAAACCCTAACCCTCACCCTAACCCTAACTGAAACACTAATCCTAAACCTAACCCTAACCCTAATGCTACCCCTAAACCTAATTCCAACTCAAACCCTAACCCTAACCCTAAACCTAACCCAAAACATAACCCAAACCGAAACCCTAACCTTAAACCTAACCCTAACCATAAACCCTAACCCTAACCCTTACCCTAAACATAACCCAAACCTAAAACCAAACCCTAACCCTAATCCTAACCCTAACCCTAGCCCTAATCCTAGTCCTAACCGTAAACCTAACCCTAACCCTAAACCTAACCTTAACCCTTAGCCAAACCCAAACTCTAAACCTAACTCTAATCGGAACCCTAACCCTAACCCTAATCCTAACCCTAACCCTAACCATAACCCTAATACTAGTCCTAACCCTAACCCTAACCCTAACCTTAACCCTAACCCTAACCCTAATCCTAACCCAAAACCTAACCCTAACCCTAACCCTAACCCTAACCCAAACCCTAACCCTAACCCTAACCCTAACCCAAACCCTAACCCTAACCCTAACCCTAACCCTAACCCTAACCCAAACCCTAACTGAAACACTTATCCTAAATCTAACCCTAACCCTAATGCTAACCCTAAACCTAATTCAAACTCAAACTCTAACCCTAATCCTAACCTTAACCCTAACCCTAACCCTAACCCTAACCCTAAACCTAACCCAAAACATAACCCAAACCGAAAACCTAACCCTAACCCTAACCGTAACCCTAATCCTAACCCTAACCCTACCCCTAATACTAGTCCTAACCCTAACCCTAACCCTAACCCTAACCTTAACCCTTACCCAAACCCAAACTCTAAACCTAACTCTAATCGGAACCCTAACCCTAACCCTAATCCTAACCCTAACCCTAACCATAACCCTAATCCAACACCTCACCCTAACCCTAACTGTAACCCAAACCCTAACCTAACCCTAACACTAAACCAAACCCAAACCCTAACCCTAATCCTAACCCAAAACCTAACCCTAACCCTAACCCTAACCCTAACCCAAACACTAACCCTAACCCTAAACCTAACCCAAAACATAACCCAAACCGAAACCCTAAACCTAACCGTAACCCTAACCCAAAACCCTAACCCTAACACTAACCCTAACCATAACCCAAACCTAAACCCAAACCCTAACCCTAAACCTAACACTAACCCAACCCTAATCCTAGTCCTAACCCTAACCCTAACCCTAACTCTAACCATAACCCTAACCTTAACCCTTACCCAAACCCAAACTCTAAACCTAACTCTAATCGGACCCCTAACCCTACTCCTAACCCTAACCCTAACCCTAACCCTAACCCTAATCAAACACCTCACCCTAACCCTAACTCTAACCCAAACTCTAACCTAACCCTAACTCTAAACCAAACCCAAACCCTAACCCTAACCCTAACTCTAACCCAAACCCCAATGTCAGCCTAAACCTAACCCTAACTCAAACCCTAACTCTAACACTAACCCAAACCCTAACACTAACCCTAACCCAAACCATAACCCAAATAATAACCCTAATCCTAACCCTAACCCTAACCCTCATCCTTATCCTAACCCTAACCCTAACCCTAAACCTAAGGCTAAC
>JAJHUQ010000036.1:2292500-2295000 GCA_035773235.1 Eospalax fontanierii | reverse complement strand
ACCCTAAACCCTAACACTAACCATAACCCAAACCTAAACCCAAACCCTAACCCTAATCCTAACACTAACCCTAACACTAATCCTAGTCCTAACCCTCACCCTAACCCTAACCCTAACCCTAACCCTAAACCTAACCCTAACCCTAACCCTAACCCTAACCTTAACCCTTACCCAAACCCAAAATCTAAACCTAACTCTAATCGGAACCCAAACCCTAACACTAATCCTAACCCTAACACTAACCATAACTCTAATCCAACACCTCACCCTAACCCTAACTCTAACCCAAACCCTAACCTAACCCTAACTCTAAACCAAACCCAAACCCTAACCCTAACCTTTACTCTAACCCGATCCCCAATGTAAGCCTAATCCTAACCCTTACTCAATCCCTAACTCTAACACTAACCGAAACCCTAACACTAACCCTAACCCAAACCATAACCCAAATAATAACCCTCATCCTAACCCTAATCCTAACCCTCATCCTTATCCTAACCCTAACCCTAACCCTAACCCTAACCCTAACCCTAAACCGAATTCTAACCCTAACCCTACCCCTAACCCTCCCCCAAAACCTAACCCTAACCCTAACCCTAACCATAATCTTAACACTAACCATAACACTAACACTAACCCAGATTCAAACCTAACCCTAACCCAAACCCTAACCCTAACCCTAACACTAACCCTAACCCTTACCCAAACCAAAACCCTAACCGTAATCCTAACCCTATTGCTTACCCTAAACCTTACTCCAACTCAAACCCTACCCCTAAGCCTCACCCTAACCCAAACCCTAACCCTAAACCTAACCCTAACCCTAACCCTAACCCTAACTAAAACCATAACACTAACCCAACCCGATCCCAAACCATAACCCTAACCCGAAACTAGACTAAAAATCTAAACCTAACCGTAATCCTAATCCAAACCGTAACCCTAACACTAACCCTAACCCTAACCCTAACCCAAACGCTAACCCTAACACTAACCCAAATCCTAAACCTAAACCTAAACCTAACCCTAACCCTAAACCAATCCCTAACCCTAACCCTAAACCTAAACTTAACCCCTAACCCCTAACCCCAAACGCTAAACCAAACCCTAACCCTAACCCTAACCCTAACCCTAATCCTAGTTCTAACCCTAACCCTAACCCTAACCCTAAACCTAACCCTAACCTAAACCTAAACCTAACCCTAACTCAAACCCAAACTCTAATACTAACCCAAACCCTAACCCTAACCCTAACCCAAACCATAACCCAAATAATAACCCTAATCCTAACCCTAACCCTAACCCTCATCCTTATCCTAACCCTAACCCTAACCGTAGCCCTTATTGTAACCCTAACCCTAATCCTAACAGAAAACCTAACCCAAACCCTAACCATAACCATAATCTTAACACCAACCCTAACCCTAACCATAACCCTAAACCTAACCCTAACCCTAACCTTAACCCTAACCCTAATTCTAACCCTATCCCTAACCCTAACCCTAACCCTAACCCTAACCCTAATCCAAACCCAAACCCTAATCTTAACACAAACCCTAACCCTAATCCTAACCCTAACACTAACCCTAACCCTAACCCTAACCCTAACCCTAAACCTAACCCAAACCCTAATCCTAACCCTAACCATAACCCTAACCCAAACCCTAACCCTAACGCTAATCGTAACCCTAATGCTAACCATAAACCTAACCCTAAAACTAACCCTACTCCTAACGCTAACCCTAACCCAAACCCTAACACTAACCCTAACCCTAACCATAACCCTAATCCTAGTCCTAACCCTAACCCTAACCCTAACCCTAACCCTAACCCTAATCCTAACCCAAAACCTAACCCTAACCCTAACCCTAATCCTAACCCAAACCCTAGCCCTAACCCTAACCCTAACCCAATCCCTAACCCTAACCCTAACCCTAACCCAAACCCTAACTGAAACACTTATCCTAAATCTAACCCTAACCCTATTGCTAACCCTAAACCTAATTCAAACCCTAACCCTAATCCTCACCTTAACCCTAACCCTAACCGTAACCCTAATCCTAACCCTAACCCTAACCCTAATCCTAGTCCTAACCATAACCCTAACCCTAACCCTAACCTTAACCCTTACCCAAACCCAAACTCTAAACCTAACTCTAATCGGAACCCTAACCCTAACCCTAACTCTAACCCTAACACTAACCCTAATCCAAACCCTAACTGAAACACTTATCCTAAATCTAACCCTAACCCTAATGCTAACCCTAAACCTAATTCAAACTCAAACCCTAACCCTAATCCTAACCTTCACCCTACCCCTAACCCTCACCCTAACCCTAAACCTAACCCAAAACATAACCCAAACCGAAAACCTAACCCTAACCCTAACCGTAACCCTAATCCTAACCCTAACCCTAATCCTAACCCTAACCCTAACCCTAACCCAAACCCTAACCCTAACCCTAACCCTAACCCAAACCCTAACTGAAACACTTATCCT
>JAJHUQ010000036.1:2265000-2267500 GCA_035773235.1 Eospalax fontanierii | reverse complement strand
CCCTAACCCTAACCCAAACCAAAACCCTAACCCTAATCCTAACCCTAATGCTAACCCTAAACCTAACTCAAACTCAAACCCTAACCCTAAGCCTAACCCTAACCCTAACCCAAACCCTAAACCTAAACCTAACCCTAACCCTAACCCTAACCCTAACCCTAACTAAAACCCTAACACTAACCCAACCCGAACGCAAACCATAACCCTAACCCGAAACTTAACCAAAAACCTAAACCTAATCGTAATCCTAAACCAAACCGTAACCCTAACACTAACCCTAAACCTAACCCTAACCCAAATGCTAACCCTAACACTAACCCAAAACCTAAACCTAACCCTAAACCTAACCCTAAACCTAAACCAATCCCTAACCCTTACCCTAAACCTAAACTTAACCCCTAACCCCTAACCCCAAACGCTAAACCAAACCCCAACCCTAACCCTAAACCTAAACCTAACTGAAACACTTATCCTAAGGTTAGCCCTAACCCTAATGCTAACCCTAAACCTAATTCAAACTCAAACCCTAACCCTAATCCTAACCCATCCCAAACCCTAACCCTAACCCTAAAACTAACCCAAAACATAACCCAAACCGAAACCGGAACCCTAACCCTAACCCTAACCCTAATCCTAACCGTTACCCTAACCCTAATCCTAGTCCTAACCCTAACCCTAACCCCAACCCTAACTCTAACCCTAACCTTAACCCTTCCCCAAACCCAAACTCTAAACCTAACTCTAATCGGAACCCTAAACCTAATCCTAACCCTAACTCTAACCATAACCCTAATCCAACACCTCACCCTAACCCTAACTCTAACCCAAACCCTAACCTAACCCTAACTCTAAACCAAACCCAAACCCTAACCCTAACCCTATCTCTAACCCAAACCCTAACCTAACCCTAAACCTAAACCTAACTCAAACCCTAACTCGAACACTATCCCAAACCCTAACCCCAACACTAACCCAAACCATAACCCAAATAATAACCCTAATCCTAACCCTAACCCTAACCCTCATCCTTATTCTAACCCTAACCCTAACCCTAAACCTAACCCTAACCCTAATTCTAACCCTAACCCTAACCCTAACCCTTACCCTTACCCTAACCCAAACCCAAACCCTAATCTTAACACAAACCCTAACCCTAATCCTAACCCTAACCCTAAACCTCACCCAAACCCTAACCCTAACCCTAACCCTAAAACACACCCTAACCCTAACCCTAACCCTAACCCTAACGCTAACCCTAACCCTAACTCAAACCCTAACCCTAACCCTAATCCTAACCCTAATGCTAACACTAAACCTAACCCTAACACTAACCCTAGTCCTAACCCTAACCCTAACCGAAACCCTAACACTAACCCTAAACCTAACCCTAACCCTAAATCAAACCCTAACCCTAAACCTAACCCTAACCCGAACCCAAACCTAACTGAAACACTAATCCTAAACCTAACCCTAATCATAATGCTAACCCTAAACCTAATTAAAACTCAAACCCTAACCCTATTTCTAACCCGAACCGAAACCCTAAACCTAACCCTAAACTTAACCCAAAACATAACCCAAACCGAAACCCTAACCCTAACCCTAACACTAAACCCTAACCCTAACACTAACCCTTACCATAACCGAAACCTAAATCCAAACCCTAAACCTAATCCTAACCCTAATACTAACCCTAATCCTAGTCCTAACCCTAACCCTAACCCTAACCCTAATCCTAACCCTAACCTTAACCCTTACCCAAACCCAAACTCTAAACCTAACTCTAATCGGAACCCTAACCCTAAACCTAATCCTAACCCTAACACTAACCATAACCCTAATCCAACACCTCACACTAACCCTAACTCTAACCCAAACCCTAACCTAACCCTAACTCTAAACCAAACCCAAACCCTAACCCTAACCCTAACTCTAACCCAAACCCCAATGTAAGCCTAAACCTAACCCTAACTCAAACCCTAACTCTAACACTAACCCAAACCCTAACACTAACCCTTACCCAAACAATAACCCAAATAATAACCCTAATCCTAACCCTAACCCTAACCCTCATCCTTATCCTAACCCTAACCCTAACCCTAACCCTAACCCTAAACCTAAGTCTAACCCTAACCCTAACCCTAAACCTCACCAGAAACCTAACCCTAACCCAAAACCAAACCCTAATCTTAACACAAACCCTAACTCTAATCCTAACCCTAACCCTAACCCTAACCCTAACCCTAACCCAAACCCTAATCCTAACCCTAACCCTAACCCTAACCCAAACCATAACCCTAACGCTAATCCTAACCCTAATGCTAACCCTAAACTTAACCCTAAAACTAAACCTACTCCTAACCCTAACCCTAACCCAAAACCTAACACTAACCCTAACCCTAACCTTAACCCTAAATCAAACCCTAATCATAACCCTAACCCGAACCCGAACCCAAACCCTAACCCTAACCCTAACCCTAACTGAAACACTTATCCTAAA
>JAJHUQ010000036.1:2257500-2260000 GCA_035773235.1 Eospalax fontanierii | reverse complement strand
AATTAAAACTCAAACCCTAACCCTATTTCTAACCCGAACCGAAACCCTAAACCTAACCCTAAACCTAACCCAAAACATAACCCAAACCGAAACCCTAACCCGAACCCTAACACTAAACCCTAACCCTAACACTAACCCTTACCATAACCGAAACCTAAATCCAAACCCTAAACCTAATCCTAACCCTAATACTAACCCTAATCGTAGTCCTAACCCTAACCCTAACCCTAACCCTAACCCTAACCCTAAACGTAACCTTAACCCTTACCCAAACCCAAACTCTAAACCTAACTCTAATCGGAACCCTAACCCTAACCCTAATCCTAACCCTAACCCTAACCATAACCCTAATCCAACACCTCACCCTAACCCTAACTCTAACCCAAACCCTAACCTAACCCTAACTCTAAACCAAACCCAAACCCTAACCCTAACCCTAACTCTAACCCAAACCCCAATGTAAGCCTAAACCTAACCCTAACTCAAACCCTAACTCTAACAGTAACCCAAACCCTAACACTAACCCTAACCCAAACCATAACCCAAATAATAACCCTCATCCTAACCCTAACCCTAACCCTCATCCTTATCCTAACCCTAACCCTAAGCCTAACCCTAACCCCAAACCGAATTCTAACACTAACCCTAACCCTAACCCTCCCTCAAAACCTAACCCTAACCCTAACCCTAACCATAATCTTAACACTAACCATAACCCTAACACTAACCCAGATTCAAACCTAACCCTAACCCAAACCCTAACCGTAACCCTAACCCTAACCCTAACCCAAACCAAAACCCTAACCCTAATCCTAACCCTAATGCTAACCCTAAACCTAACTCAAACTCAAACCCTAACCCTAAGCCTAACCCTAACCCTAACCCAAACCCTAAACCTAAACCTAACCCTAACCGTAACCCTAACCCTAACCCTAACTAAAACCCTAACACTAACCCAACCCGAACGCAAACCATAACCCTAACCCGAAACTTAACCAAAAACCTAAACCTAATCGTAATCCTAAACCAAACCGTAACCCTAACACTAACCCTAAACCTAACCCTAACCCAAATGCTAACCCTAACACTAACCCAAAACCTAAACCTAACCCTAAACCTAACCCTAAACCTAAACCAATCCCTAACCCTTACCCTAAACCTAAACTTAACCCCTAACCCCTAACCCCAAACGCTAAACCGAACCCTAACCCTAACCCTAAACCTAAACCTAACTGAAACACTTATCCTAAGGTTAGCCCTAACCCTAATGCTAACCCTAAACCTAATTCAAACTCAAACCCTAACCCTAATCCTAACCCATCCCAAACCCTAACCCTAACCCTAAAACTAACCCAAAACATAACCCAAACCGAAACCGGAACCCTAACCCTAACCCTAACCCTAATCCTAACCGTTACCCTAACCCTAATCCTAGTCCTAACCCTAACCCTAACCCTAACCCTAACTCTAACCCTAACCTTAACCCTTCCCCAAACCCAAACTCTAAACCTAACTCTAATCGGAACCCTAAACCTAATCCTAACTCTAACTCTAACCATAACCCTAATCCAACACCTCACCCTAACCCTAACTCTAACCCAAACCCTAACCTAACCCTAACTCTAAACCAAAACCAAACCCTAACCCTAACCCTATCTCTAACCCAAACCCTAACCTAACCCTAAACCTAACCCTAACTCAAACCCTAACTCTAACACTATCCCAAACCCTAACCCCAAAACTAACCCAAACCATAACCCAAATAATAACCCTAATCCTTACCCTAACCCTAACCCTCATCCTTATTCTAACCCTAACCCTAACCCTAAACCTAACCCTAACCCTAATTCTAACCCTAACCCTAACCCTAACCCTTACCCTTACCCTAACCCAAACCCAAACCCTAATCTTAACACAAACCCTAACCCTAATCCTAACCCTAACCCTAAACCTCACCCAAACCCTAACCCTAACCCTAACCCTAAAACACACCCTAACCCTAACCCTAACCCTAACCCTAACGCTAACCCTAACCCTAACTCAAACCCTAACCCTAACCCTAATCCTAACCCTAATGCTAACACTAAACCTAACCCTAACACTAACCCTAGTCCTAACCCTAACCCTAACCCAAACCCTAACACTAACCCTAAACCTAACCCTAACCCTAAATCAAACCCTAACCCTAAACCTAACCCTAACCCGAACCCAAACCTAACTGAAACACTAATCCTAAACCTAACCCTAATCATAATGCTAACCCTAAACCTAATTAAAACTCAAACCCTAACCCTATTTCTAACCCGAACCGAAACCCTAAACCTAACCCTAAACCTAACGCAAAACATAACCCAAACCGAAACCCTAACCCTAACCCTAACACTAAACCCTAACCCTAACACTAACCCTTACCATAACCGAAACCTAAATCCAAACCCTAAACCTAATCCTAACCCTAATACTAACCCTAATCCTAGTCCTAACCCTAACCCTAACCCTA
>JAJHUQ010000036.1:2192500-2195000 GCA_035773235.1 Eospalax fontanierii | reverse complement strand
ACCCTAACCTAAACCTAAACCTAACCCTAACTCAAACCCTAACTCTAACACTAACCCAAACCCTAACCCTAACCCTAACCCAAACCATAACCCAAATAATAACCCTAATCCTAACCCTAACCCTAACCCTCATCCTTATCCTAACCCTAACCCTAACCGTAACCCTAACCGTGTCCCTAATTCTAACCCTAACACTAATCCTAACAGAAAACCTAACCCAAACCCTAACCCTAAAAATAATCTTAACACCAACCCTAACCCTCACCCTAACCCTAAACGTAACCCTAACCTTATCCCTACCCTTAACCCTAATTCTAACCCTACCCCTAACCCTAACCCTAACCCTACCCCTAACCCAAACCCAAACCCTACACTTAACATAAACCCTAACCCTAATCCTGACCCTAACCCTAACCCTAACCCTAACCCTAACCCAAACCCTAATCCTAACCCTAACCCTAACCCTAACCCAAACCGTAACCCTAACGCTAATCCTAACCCTAATGCTAACCCTAAACCTAACCCTAAAAATAACCCTACTCCTAACCCTAACCCTAACCCAAACCCTAACACTAACCCTAACCCTAACCTTAAACCTAAATCAAACCCTAACCCTAACCCTAACCCTAACCCGAACCCAAACCCTAACCCTAACCCTAACCCTAACTGAAACACTTATCCTAAACCTAACCCTAACCCTAATGCTAACCCTAAACCTAATTCAAACTCAAACCCTAACCCTAATCCTAACCCATCCCAAACCCTAACCCTCTCCCTAAAACTATACCAAAATATAACACAAACCGAAACCGTAACCCTAACACTAACCCTAACCCTAATCCTCACACTCACCCTAACCTTAATCCCTCTTCTAACCCTAACACAAACCCTAACACTCACCCTAACCTTAACCCTTACCCAAACCCAAACTGTAAACCTAACTCTAATCGGAATCCTAACCATAAACCTAATCCTAACCCTAACCCTAACCATAACCCTAATCCAACACCTCACCCTAACCCTAACTCTAACCCAAACCCTAACCTAACTCTAACTCTAAACCAAACCCAAACCCTAACCCTAACCCTATCTCTAACCCAAACTCTAACATAAACCTAAATCTAACCCTAACTCAAATTCTAACTCTAACACTAACTCAAACCCTAACCCTAACCCTAACCCAAACCATAACCCAAATAATAACCCTAATCCTAATCCTAACCCTAACCCTCATCCTTACCCTAAACCTAACCCTAACCGTATCCCTAACCGTATCCCTAATTCTAACCCTAACCCTAATTGTAACAGAAAACCTAACCCAAACCGTAACCCTAACCATAATCTTAACATCAACCCTAACCCTAACCCTAACCCTAAACCTAACCCTAACCTTAACCTTAACCCTAATTCTAACCCTATCCCTAACCCTAACCCTAACCCTAACCCTAACCCTAACCCAAACCCAAACCCTAATCTTAACACAAACCCTAACCCTAATCCTAACCCTAACCCTAACCCTAACCCTAACCCTAACCCTAACCCTAACCTTAAACCTTACCCAAACCCAAACTCTAAACCTAACTCTAATCGGAACCCTAACCCTAACCCTAATCCTAACCCTAACCCTAACCATAACCCTAATCCAACACCTCACCCTAACCCTAACTCTAACCCAAACCCTAACCTAACCCTAACTCTAAACCAAACCCAAAACCTAACCCTAACCCTAACTCTAACCCAAACCCCAATGTAAGCCTAAACCTAACCCTAACTCAAACCCTAACTCTAACACTAATCCAAACCCTAACCCTAACCCTAACCCAAACCATAACCCAAATAATAACCCTAATCCTAACCCTAACCCTAACCGTAACCCTAATCCTAACCTTAACCCTAAATCAAACCCTAACCATAACCCTAACCCTAACCCGAACCCAAACCCTAACCCTAACCCTAACTGAAACACTTATCCTAAACCTAACCCTAACCCTAATGCTAACCCTAAACCTAATTCAAACTCAAACCCTAACCCTAATCCTAACCCATCCCAAACCCTAACCCTAACCCTAAAACTAACCCAAAACATAACCCAAAACGAAACCGTAACCCTAACCCTAACCCTAACTCTAATCCTAACCCTAACCCTAACCCTAATCCTAGTCCTAACCCTAACCCTAACCCTAACCCTAACCCTAACCCTAACCTTAACCCTTACCCAAACCCAAACTCTAAACCTAACTCTAATCGGAACCCTAACCCTAAACCTAATCCTAACCCTAACCCTAACCATAACCCTAAACCAACACCTCACCCTAACCCTTACTCTAACCCAAACCCTAACCTAACGCTAAACCTAACCCTAACTCAAACCCTAACTCTAACACTAACCCAAACTCTAAACCCAACACTAACCCAAACCATAACCCAAATAATAACCCTAACCCTAACCCTAAACCTAACCCTAACCCTAATTCTAACCCTAACCCTAACCCTAACCCTA
>JAJHUQ010000036.1:2165000-2170000 GCA_035773235.1 Eospalax fontanierii | reverse complement strand
ACTCTAAACCTAATTCAAATTCAAACCTTAACCCTAATCCTAACCCAACCCAAACCCTAACCCTAACTCTAAAACTAACCCAAAACATAACCCAAACCGAAACCGTAAACCTAACCCTAAACCTAACCCTAACGCTAACCCTAACCCTAACCCTAACCCTAACCCTAACCTTAACCCTTACCCAAACCCAAACTCTAAACCTAACTCTAATCGGAAACCTAACCCTAAACCTAATCCTAACCCTAACCCTAACCATAACCCTAATCCAACACCTCACCCTAACCCTAACTCTAACCCAAACCCTAACCTAACCCTAACTCTAAACCAAACCCAAACCCTAACCCTAACCCTATCTCTAACCCAAACCCTAACCTAACCATAAACCTAACCCTAACTCAAACCCTAACTCTAACACTAACCCAAACCCTAACCCTAACACTAACCCAAACCATAACCCAAATAATAACCCTAATCCTAACCCTAACCCTCACCCTCATCCTTATTCTAACCCTAACCCTAACCCTAAAACTAACCCTAACCCTAAATCTAACCCTAACCTTAACCCTAACCCTAACCCTTACCCTAACCCAAACCCAAACCCTAATCTTAACACAAACACTAACCCTAATCCTAACCCTAACCCTAACCCTCACCCAAACCCTAACCCTAACCATAACCCTAAAACAAACACTAACCCTAACCCTAAACCTAACCTTAACCCAAACCCTAACCCTAACCCTAATCCTAACCCTAATGCTAATACTAAACCTAACCCTAACACCCACCCTAGTCCTAACCCTAACCCTAAACCAAACCCTAACACTAACCCTAAACCTAACCCTAACCCTAAATCAAACCCTAACCCTAACCCTAACCCGAACACGAACCCAAACCCTAACTGAAACACTAATCCTAAACCTAACTATAACCCTAATGCTAACCTTAAACCTAATTCAAACTCAAACCCTAACCCTATTTCTAACCCGAACCCAAACCCTAACCCTAACCCTAAACCTAACCCAAAACATAACCCAAACCGAAACCCTAACCCTAACCCTAACACTAACACTAAACCCTAACCCTAACACTAACCTTAACCATAACCGAAACCTAAACCCAAAACCTAAACCTAATCCTAACCCTAACCCTAACTCTAATCCTAGTCCTTACCCTAACCCTAACCCTAACCCTAACCCTAACCTTAACCCTTACCCAAACCCAAACTCTAAACCTAACTCTAATCGGAACCCTAACCCTAACCCTAATCCTAACCCTAACCCTAACCATAACCCTAATTCAATACCTCCCCCTAACCCTAAGTCTAACCCAAACCCTAACCTAACCCTAATTGTAAACCAAACCCAAACCCTAACCCTAACCCTAACTCTAACCCAAACCCTAACCTAACCCTAAACCTAACACTAACACAAACCATAACTCTAACACTAACCCAAACCCTAACCCTAACCCTAATCCAAACCATAACCCAAATAATAACCCTAATCCTAACCCTAATCTTAACACTCATCCTTATCCTAACCCTAACCCTAACCCTAACCATAACCCTAACCCTAATTCTAACCCTAACCCTAACCATAACCCAAAACCTAACCCTAACACTAATCCTAACCCTAATGCTAACCCTAAACTTAACCCTAACACTAACCCTAGTCCTAACCCTAACCCTAACCCAAACCCTAACACTAACCCTAACCCTAATCCTAACCCTAAATCAAACCCTAACCCTCACCCTAACCCTAACACTAAACCTAACTGAAACACTTATCCTAAACCTAACCCTAACCCTAATACTAACCCTAAACCTAATTCAAACTCAAACCCTAACCCTAATCCTAACCCTAACCATAACAATAAACTCTAACCCTAACCCTAAACCTAACCCAAAACATAAACCAAACCGAAACCCTAACCCTAACCCTAACCCTAACCCTAATCCTAACCCTAACCGTAACCCTAATCCTGGTACTAACCCTAAGCCTAACCCTAACCCTAACCCTAACCCTAACCTTAACCCTTACCCAAAACCAAACTCTAAACCTCACTCTAATTGGAACCCTAACCCTAACCGTAACCTTAACCCTAACCGAAACACTAATCCTAAACCTAACCCTAACCCTAATGCTGACCCTAAACCTAATTCAAACTCAAAACCTAACCCTAATCCTAACCCGAACCGAAACCCTAACCCTAACCCTAAACCTAACCCAAAACATAACCCACACCAAAACCCTAACCCTAACCCAAACCTACACCGTAACCCTAACCATAACACAAACCCTAACACTAACCCTAATCCTACCCTTAAACCCTAACCCTAACCCTAACCATAACCCAAACCTAAAGCCTAACCCTAACCATAACACTAATCCAACCCCTAACCCTAACCCTAACTCTAACATAAACCCTAACCTAACCCTAACCCTAAACCAAACCCAAATCCTAACACTAACCCTAACTCTAACCCAAATCCTAACCTAACCCTAACACTAACCCTAACTCAAAACCTAACTCTAACACTAACCCAAACCCTAACCCTAACCCAAACCTAAACCATAACCCAAATACTAACCGTAATCCTAACCCTAACCCTAACCCTCATCCTTATCCTAACCCGAACCCTAACCCTTACCCTTACCCAAACCCAAACCCTAAAACTAACCCTAATCCGAACCCTAACCATAACCCTAATCCTAACCGTAACCCTAACCCTAACCCAAACCCTAACCCTCACCCTAACTCTAACCCAAACCCGAAACCTAACCCTAACCCTAACCCAAACCCTAACCCTAACCCTAACCCTAACCCTAACCCAAACCCTAACCCTAACGCTAATCCTAACCCTAATGCTAACCCTAAACCTAAACCTAAAACTAACCCTACTCCTAACCCTAACCCTAACCCAAACCCTAACACTAACCCTAACCCTAACCTTAACCCTAAATCAAACCCTAACCCTAACCCTAACCCTAACCCTAACCCGAACCCAAACCCTAACCCTAAACCTAACCCTAACACTAACCCTAGTCTTAACCCTAACCCTAACCCAAACCCTAACAAAAACCCTAACCCTAACCCTAACCCTAAATCAAAACCAAACCTAACCCTAACCCTAACCCGAACCCAAACCCTAACCCTAACCCTAACCCTAACTGAAACACTAATCCTAAACCTAACCCTAACCCTAATGCTAACCCTAAACCTAATTCCAACTCAAACCCTAACCCTAACCCTAAACCTAACCCAAAACATAACCCAAACCGAAACCCTAAACTTAAACCTAACCCTAACTCTAAACCCTAACCCTAACCCTTAACCTAACCATAACCCAAACCTAAAACGAAACCCTAACCCTAATCCTAACCCTAACCCTAGGCCTAATCCTAGTCCTAACCCTAACCCTAACCCTAACCCTAAAACTAACCTTAACCCTTACCCAAACCCAAAATCTACACCTAACTCTAATCGGAACCCTAACCCTAACCCTTATCCTAACCGTAACGCTAACCCTAACCATAACCCTAATCCTAGTCCTAACCCTAACCCTAACCCTAACCCTAACCCTAACCCTAACACAAAACCTAACCCTAACCCTAACCCTAACCCTAACCCAAACCCTAACCCTAACCCTAACCCTAACCCAAACCCTAACCCTAACCCTAACCCTAACCCTAACCCAAACGCTGATTGAAACACTTATGCTAAATCTAACCCTAACCCTAATGCTAACCCTAAACCTAATTCAAACGCAAACCCTAACGCTAATCCTAACGTTAACCCTAACCCTAACCCTAACCCTAACCCTAAACCTAACCCAAAACATAACCCAAACCGAAAACCTAACCCTAACCCTAACCGTAACCCTAATCCTAACCCAAACCCTAACCCTAATACTAGTCCTAACCCTAACCCTAACCCTAACCCTAACCTTAACCCTTACACAAACCCAAACTCTAAACCTAACTCTAATCGGAACCCTAACCCTAACCCTAATCCTAAGCCTAACCCTAAAAATAATCCTAATCCAACACCTCACCCTAACCCTAACTCTAACACAAACCCTAACCTAAACCTAACACTAAACCAAACCCAAACCCTAACCCTAACCCTAACTGTAACCCAAACCCTAGCCTAAACCAAACCCAAACCCTAATCTTAACACAAACCCTAACCCTAACCCTAACCCTCACCCAAACGATAACCCTAACCATAACCCTAAACCAAACCCTAAACCTAACCCTAACCCTAACCCTAACCCTAACCCAAACACTAACCCTAAACCTAATCCTAACCCTAATGCTAACCCTAAACCTAACCCTATCACTAACCCTAACCCTAAACCTAACCCGTACCCAAACCCTAACCCTAACACTAAGCCTAACTGAAACACTAATCCTAAACCTAACCCTAACCCTAATGCTAACCCTAAACCTAATTCAAACTCAAACCATAACCCTAATCCTAACCCAAACCCAAACCCTAACCCTAACACTAAACCTAACCCAAAACATAACCCAAACCGAAACCCTAACCCTAACCCTAACCCTAACCCTAAACCCTAAACCTAACACTAACCCGAACCATAACCCAAACCTAAACCCAAACCCTAACCCTAAACCTAACACTAACCCTAACCCTAATCCTAGTCATAACCCTAACCCTAACCCTAACCCTAACCCTAACCCTTACCCAAACCCAAACTCTAAACCTAACTCTAATCGGTACCCTAACCCTAACCCTAATCCTAACCCTAACCCTAACCATAACCCTAATCCAAAACCTCACCCTAACCCTAACTCTAACCCAAACCCAAACCTAACCCTAACTCTAAACCAAACACAAACCCTAAACCTAACCCTAACCCTAACTCTAACCCAAACCCCAATGTAAGCCTAAAACTAACCCTAACTCAAACCCTAACTATAACACTAACCCAAACCCTAACACTAACCCTAACCCAAACCATAACCCAAATAATAACC
>JAJHUQ010000036.1:2155000-2157500 GCA_035773235.1 Eospalax fontanierii | reverse complement strand
AACCCTAACCTTCACCCTAAACTTAAAACTAACCCTAACCCTAACTCTAACCCAAACCCTAACCTAACCCTAACCCTGACTGTAACCCAAACCATAACCTAACCCTAAACCTAACCCTAACTCAAACCCTAACTCTAACACTAATCCAAACCCTAACCCTAACCCTATCCCAAACCATAACCCAAATAATAACCCTAATCGTAACCCTAACCCTAAACTTCATCCTTATCCTAACCCTAACCTTAACCCTAACATTAACACTAACCCTAATTGTAAACCTAACCCTAACCCTAAACCTAACCCTAACCCTAACCCTAACGCTAAACCTAACCATAACCCTAACCCTAACCCTAAACCTAACCAAACCTAAACCCTCACCCAAACCCTAATCCTAACACTAACCCTAACACTAACCCTAACCAAAAACCTAAACCCTAACCCTACTCCTAACCCTAACCCTAACCATTACCCAAACCCAAACCCTAATCTTAACACAAACCCAAACCCTAACCCTAACTCTAACCCTAACCCTAAACCACACCCTAACCCTAACCCTAACCCTAACACTAACCCAAACCCTAACCCTAACCCTAACCCTAACCCTAACCCTAACCCAAACCCTAAACCTAACCCTAATCCTAACCCTAATGCTAACCCTAAACCTAACCCTAACACTAACCCCAGTCCTAACCCTAACCCTAACCCTAACCTAAGCCTAAACCTAATGCTAACCCTAAACCTAATTCAAACTCAAACCCTAACCCTATTCCTAACCCGAATCCAAACCCTAACCCTAACCCTAAACCTAACCCAAAACATAACCCAAACCGAAACCCTAACCCTAAATCTAATCCTAACCCTAAACTCTAACCCTAACACAAACCCTAACCATAACCGAAACCTAAACTTAAACCCTAACCCTAATCCTAACCCTAACCATAACCCTAATCCTAGTCCTAACCCTAACCCTAACCCTAACCCTAACCCTAACCTGAACCCTTACCCAAACCCAAACTCTAAACCTAACTCTAATGGGAACCCTAACCCTAACCCTAATCCTAACCCTAACCCTAACCATAACCCTAATCCAACACCTCACACTAACCCTAACTCTAACCCAAACCCTAACCTAAAACTAACTCTAAACCAAACCGAAACCCTAACCCTAACCGTAACTCTAACCCAAACCCTAACCTAACCCTAAACCTAACCCTAACTCAAAACCTAACTCTAACACTAACCCAAAAGCTAACCCTAAACCTAACCCAAACCATAACCCAAATAATAACCCTGATCCTAACCCTAACCCTAACCCTCATCCTTATCCTAACCCTAACCCTAACGCTAACCCTAACCCTAACCCTAATTTTAACCCTAACCCTAACCCTAACCAAAAACCTAACCCTAACCCTAATCTTAACACTAACCCTAACCCTAACACTCACCCAGATTCAAACCTAACCCTAACCCAAACACTAACCCTAACCCTAACCCAAACCCTAACCCTAACCCTAATCCTACCCCTAATGCTAACCCTAAACCTAACTCAAACTCAAACCCTAACCCTAAGCCTAACCCTAACCCAAACCCTAACCGTAACCCTAACCCTTACCCTAACCCTATTCCTAACACTAACCCTAACCCTAACCCTAACCCTAACCCTAACCCAAACCCTAACCCTAACCCTAATCCTAACCCTAATGCTAACACTAAACCTAACACTAACACTAACCCTAGTCCTAACCTTAACCCTAACCCAAACCCTAACACTAACCCTAAACCTAACCCTAACCCTAAATCAAACCCTAACCCTAACCCTAACCCTAACCCGAACCCAAACCCTAACTGAAACACTAATCCTAAATCTAACTATAACCCTAATGCTAACCCTAAACCTAATTCAAACTCAAACCCTAAACCTATTTCTAACTCGAACCCAAACCCTAACCCTAACCCTAAACCTAACCCAAAACATAACCCAAACCGAAACCCTAACCCTAACCCTAACACTAACTCTAAACCCTAACCCTAACACTAACCCTTACCATAACCGAAACCTAAACCCAAACCCTAAACCTAATCCTAACCCTAACCCTAACGCTAATCCTAGTCCTTACCTTAACCCTAACCCTAACCCTAACCTTAACCTTTCCGAAACCCAAACTCTAAACCTAACTCTAATCGGAACCCTAACCCTAACCCTAATCCTAACCCTAACCCTAACCATAACCCTATTTCAATACCTCACCCTAACCCTAACTCTAACCCAAACCCTAACCTAACCCTAACTCTAAACCAAACCCAAACCCTAACCCTAACCCTAACCCTAACTCTAACTCAAACCCTAACCTAACCCTAAACCTAACCCTAACTCAAACCATAACTCTAACACTAACCCAAACCCTAAACCTAACCCTAACCAAACCATAACCCAAATAATAACCCTAATCCTAAACGTAACGCTAACACTCATCCTTATGCTAACCCTAACCCTAACCCT
>JAJHUQ010000036.1:2150000-2152500 GCA_035773235.1 Eospalax fontanierii | reverse complement strand
AATTGGATCCCTAACCCTAACCGTATCCTTTACCCTTACCGAAACACTAATCCTAAACCTAACCCTAACCCTAATGCTGACCCTAAACCTAATTCAAACTCAAACCCTAACCCTAATCCTAACCCGAACCGAAACCCTAACCCTAACCCTAAACCTAACCCAAAACATAACCCACACCAAAACCCTAACCCTAACCCAAACCTACACCGTAACCCTAACCATAACACAAACCCTAACACTAACCCTAATCCTACCCTTAAACCCTAACCCTAACCCTAACCATAACCCAAACCTAAAGCCTAACCCTAACCATAACACTAATCCAACCCCTAACCCTAACCCTAACTCTAACATAAACCCTAACCTAACCCTAACCCTAAACCAAACCCAAACCCTAACACTAACCCTAACTCTAACCCAAATCCTAACCTAACCCTAACACTAACCCTAACTCAAAACCTAACTCTAACACTAACCCAAACCCTAACCCTAACCCAAACCTAAACCATAACCCAAATACTAACCGTAATCCTAACCCTAACCCTAACCCTCATCCTTATCCTAACCCGAACCCTAACCCTTACCCTTACCCAAACCCAAACCCTAAAACTAACCCTAATCCGAACCCTAACCATAACCCTAATCCTAACCGTAACCCTAACCCTAACCCAAACCCTAACCCTCACCCTAACTCTAACCCAAACCCGAAACCTAACCCTAACCCTAACCCAAACCCTAACCCTAACCCTAACCCTAACCCTAACCCAAACCCTAACCCTAACGCTAATCCTAACCCTAATGCTAACCCTAAACCTAAACCTAAAACTAACCCTACTCCTAACCCTAACCCTAACCCAAACCCTAACACTAACCCTAACCCTAACCTTAACCCTAAATCAAACCCTAACCCTAACCCTAACCCTAACCCTAACCCGAACCCAAACCCTAACCCTAAACCTAACCCTAACACTAACCCTAGTCTTAACCCTAACCCTAACCCAAACCCTAACAAAAACCCTAACCCTAACCCTAACCCTAAATCAAAACCAAACCTAACCCTAACCCTAACCCGAACCCAAACCCTAACCCTAACCCTAACCCTAACTGAAACACTAATCCTAAACCTAACCCTAACCCTAATGCTAACCCTAAACCTAATTCCAACTCAAACCCTAACCCTAACCCTAAACCTAACCCAAAACATAACCCAAACCGAAACCCTAAACTTAAACCTAACCCTAACTCTAAACCCTAACCCTAACCCTTAACCTAACCATAACCCAAACCTAAAACGAAACCCTAACCCTAATCCTAACCCTAACCCTAGGCCTAATCCTAGTCCTAACCCTAACCCTAACCCTAACCCTAAAACTAACCTTAACCCTTACCCAAACCCAAAATCTACACCTAACTCTAATCGGAACCCTAACCCTAACCCTTATCCTAACCGTAACGCTAACCCTAACCATAACCCTAATCCTAGTCCTAACCCTAACCCTAACCCTAACCCTAACCCTAACCCTAACACAAAACCTAACCCTAACCCTAACCCTAACCCTAACCCAAACCCTAACCCTAACCCTAACCCTAACCCAAACCCTAACCCTAACCCTAACCCTAACCCTAACCCAAACCCTGATTGAAACACTTATCCTAAATCTAACCCTAACCCTAATGCTAACCCTAAACCTAATTCAAACTCAAACCCTAACCCTAATCCTAACCTTAACCCTAACCCTAACCCTAACCCTAACCCTAAACCTAACCCAAAACATAACCCAACCCGAAAACCTAACCCTAACCCTAACCGCAACCCTAATCCCAACCCAAACCCTAACCCTAATACTAGTCCTAACCCTAACCCTAACCCTAACCCTAACCTTAACCCTTACACAAACCCAAACTCTAAACCTAACTCTAATCGGAACCCTAACCCTAACCCTAATCCTAAGCCTAACCCTAAAAATAATCCTAATCCAACACCTCACCCTAACCCTAACTCTAACACAAACCCTAACCTAAACCTAACACTAAACCAAACCCAAACCCTAACCCTAACCCTAACTGTAACCCAAACCCTAGCCTAAACCAAACCCAAACCCTAATCTTAACACAAACCCTAACCCTAACCCTAACCCTCACCCAAACGATAACCCTAACCATAACCCTAAACCAAACCCTAAACCTAACCCTAACCCTAACCCTAACCCTAACCCAAACACTAACCCTAAACCTAATCCTAACCCTAATGCTAACCCTAAACCTAACCCTATCACTAACCCTAACCCTAAACCTAACCCGTACCCAAACCCTAACCCTAACACTAAGCCTAACTGAAACACTAATCCTAAACCTAACCCTAACCCTAATGCTAACCCTAAACCTAATTCAAACTCAAACCATAACCCTAATCCTAACCCAAACCCAAACCCTAACCCTAACACTAAACCTAACCCAAAACATAACCCAAACCGAAACCCTAACCCTAACCCTAACCCTA
>JAJHUQ010000036.1:2140000-2145000 GCA_035773235.1 Eospalax fontanierii | reverse complement strand
ATTCTAACCCTAACCCTAACCATAACCCAAAACCTAACCCTAACGCTAACCCTAACCCTCACCCTAAACTTAACACTAACCCTAACCCCAACTCTAACCCAAACCCTAACCTAACCCTAACTCTAAACCAAACCCAAACCCTACCCCTAACCCTGACTGTAACCCGAACCCTAACCTAACCCTAAATCTAACCCTAACTCAAACCCTAACTCTAACACTAATCCAAACCCTAACCCTAACCCTAACCCAAACCATAACCCAAATAATAACCCTAATCCTAACCCTAACCGTAAACTTCATCCTTATCCTAACCCTAACCCTAACCCTAACCTTAACACTAACCCTAATTGTAAACCTAACCCTAACCCTAACCCTAACCCTAACCCTAACCCTAACCCTAACGCTAAACCTAATCATAACCCTAACCCTAACCCTAAACCTAACCAAACCTAAACCCTCACCCAAACCCTAATTCTAACACTAACCCTAAAACTAACCCTAACCAAAATCCTAAACCCTAACCCTACTCCTAACCCTAACCCTAACCCTTACCCAAACCCAAACCCTAATCTTAACACAAACCCAAACCCTAACCCTAACTCTAACCCTAACCCAAAACCACACCCTAACCCTAACCCTATCCCTAACACTAACCCAAACCCTAACCCTAACCCTAACCCTAACCCTAACCCAAACCCTAAACCTAACCCTAATCCTAACCCTAATGCTAACCCTAAACCTAACCCTAACACTAACCCCAGTCCTAACCCTAACCCTAACCCTAACCTAAGCCTAAACCTAATGCTAACCCTAAACCTAATTCAAACTCAAACCCTAAACCTATTCCTAACCCGAATCCAAACCCTACCCCTAACCCTAAACCTAACCCAAAACATAACCCAAACCGAAACCATAACCCTAAATCTAATCCTAACCCTAAACTCTAACCCTAACACAAACCCTAACCATAACCGAAACCTAAACTCAAACCCTAACCCTAATCCTAACCCTAACCCTAACCCTAATCCTAGTCCTAACCCTAACCCTAACCCTAACCCTAACCCTAACCCTAACCTGAACCCTTACCCAAACCCAAACTCTAAACCTAACTCTAATGGGAACCCTAACCCTAACCCTAATGCTAACCCTAACCCTAACCATAACCCTAATCCAACACCTCACCCTAACCCAAACTCTAACCCAAACCCTAACCTAAAACTAACTCTAAACCAAACCGAAACCCTAACCCTAACCCTAACTCTAACCCAAACCCTAATCTAACCCTAAACCTAACCCTAACTCAAAACCTAACTCTAACACTAACCCAAACCCTAACCCTAAACCTAACCCAAACCATAAGCCAAATAATAACCCTGATCCTAACCCTAACCCTAACCCTCATTCTTATCCTAACCCTAACCCTAACCCTAACCCTAATCTTAACACTAACCCTAACCCTAACACTCACCCAGATTCAAACCTAACCCTAACCCTAACCCTAACCCTAACCCTAACTCTAACCCTAACCCTAACCCTAACCCTAACCTAACCCTAAACCTAACCCTAACTCAAACCCTAACTCTAACACTAACCCAAACCCTAACCCTAACCCTAACCCAAACCATAACCCAAATAATAACGCTAATCCTAACCCTAAGCCTAACCCTCATCCTTATCCTAACCCTAACCCTAACCGTAACCCTAACCATAACCCTAATTCTAACCCTAACCCTAATCCTAACCATAATGCTAACCCTAAACCTAACTCAAACTCAAACCCTAACCCTAAGCCAAACCCTAACCCTAATCCTAACCATAATGCTAACCCTAAACCTCACTCAAACTCAAACCCTAACCCTAAGCTAAACCCTCACCCAAACCCTAAACCTAACCATAACCCTAACCCTAACCCTAACTAAAACCCTAACACTAACCCAACGCGAACGCAAACCCTAACCCTAACCCGAAACTTAACCGAAAACCTAAACCTAACCGTAATCCTAAACCAAACCCTAACCCTAACACTAACCTAACCCTAAACCTAACCCTAACCCAAACACTAACCCTATCGCTAACCCAAAACCTAAACCTAACCCTAAACTTAACCCTAACCCTAACCTTAACCCTAACCCTAATTCAAACCCTAACCCTAACCCTAACCCTAACCCTAACCCTAACGCAAACCCAAACCCTAATCTTAACACAAATCCTAACCCTAAACCTAACCCTAACCCTAACCCTAATCCTAACCCTAACCCAAACCCAAACCCTAAACCTAACCCTATCCCTAACCCTAACCCTAAACCAAATCCTAACCCTAACGTTAATCCTAACCCTAATGCTAACCCTAAACCTAACCCGAAAACTAACCCTACTCCTAAACCTAACCCTAACCCAAACCCTAACACTAACCCTAACCCTAACCTTAACCCTAAATCAAACACTAACCCTAGCCCTAACCGTAACCCGAACCCAAACCCTAACCCTAACCCTAACCCTAACTGAAATACTTATCCTAAACCTAACCCTAACCCTAATGCTAACTCTAAACCTAATTCAAACTCAAACCCTAACCCTAATCCTAACCCAACCCAAACCCTAACCCTAACCCTAAAACTAACCCAAAACATAACCCAAACCGAAACCGTAACCCTAACCCTAAACCTAACCCTAATCCTAACCCTAACCCTAACCCTAATCCTAGTCCTAACCCTAACCCTAACCCTAACCCTAACCCTAACCTTAACCCTTACCCAAACCCAAACTCTAAACCTAACTCTAATCGGAACCCTAACCCTAAACCTAATCCTAACCCTAACCCTAACCATAACCCTAATCCAACACCTCACCCTAACCCTAACTCTAACCCAAACCCGAACCTAACCCTAACCCTAACCCTAACCCTAACCCTAACCCTAACCCTAACCCTAAACATAACCCAAAACCTAACCCAAACGCTAACCCTAACCTTCACCCTAAACTTAAAACTAACCCTAACCCTAACTCTAACCCAAACCCTAACCTAACCCTAACCCTGACTGTAACCCAAACCATAACCTAACCCTAAACCTAACCCTAACTCAAACCCTAACTCTAACACTAATCCAAACCCTAACCCTAACCCTATCCCAAACCATAACCCAAATAAAAACCCTAATCGTAACCCTAACCCTAAACTTCATCCTTATCCTAACCCTAACCTTAACCCTAACATTAACACTAACCCTAATTGTAAACCTAACCCTAACCCTAACCCTAACCCTAACCCTAACCCTAACGCTAAACCTAACCATAACCCTAACCCTAACCCTAAACCTAACCAAACCTAAACCCTCACCCAAACCCTAATCCTAACACTAACCCTAACACTAACCCTAACCAAAAACCTAAACCCTAACCCTACTCCTAACCCTAACCCTAACCATTACCCAAACCCAAACCCTAATCTTAACACAAACCCAAACCCTAACCCTAACTCTAACCCTAACCCTAAACCACACCCTAACCCTAACCCTAACCCTAACACTAACCCAAACCCTAACCCTAACCCTAACCCTAACCCTAACCCTAACCCAAACCCTAAACCTAACCCTAATCCTAACCCTAATGCTAACCCTAAACCTAACCCTAACACTAACCCCAGTCCTAACCCTAACCCTAACCCTAACCTAAGCCTAAACCTAATGCTAACCCTAAACCTAATTCAAACTCAAACCCTAACCCTATTCCTAACCCGAATCCAAACCCTAACCCTAACCCTAAACCTAACCCAAAACATAACCCAAACCGAAACCCTAACCATAAATCTAATCCTAACCCTAAACTCTAACCCTAACACAAACCCTAACCATAACCGAAACCTAAACTCAAAACCTAACCCTAATCCTAACCCTAACCATAACCCTAATCCTAGTCCTAACCCTAACCCTAACCCTAACCCTAACCCTAACCCTAACCTGAACCCTTACCCAAACCCAAACTCTAAACCTAACTCTAATGGGAACCCTAACCCTAACCCTAATCCTAACCCTAACCCTAACCATAACCCTAATCCAACACCTCACACTAACCCTAACTCTAACCCAAACCCTAACCTAAAACTAACTCTAAACCAAACCGAAACCCTAACCCTAACCGTAACTCTAACCCAAACCCTAACCTAACCCTAAACCTAACCCTAACTCAAAACCTAACTCTAACACTAACCCAAAAGCTAACCCTAAACCTAACCCAAACCATAACCCAAATAATAACCCTGATCCTAACCCTAACCCTAACCCTCATCCTTATCCTAACCCTAACCCTAACGCTAACCCTAACCCTAACCCTAATTTTAACCCTAACCCTAACCCTAATCAAAAACCTAACCCTAACCCTAATCTTAACACTAACCCTAACCCTAACACTCACCCAGATTCAAACCTAACCCTAACCCAAACACTAACCCTAACCCTAACCCAAACCCTAACCCTAACCCTAATCCTACCCCTAATGCTAACCCTAAACCTAACTCAAACTCAAACCCTAACCCTAAGCCTAACCCTAACCCAAACCCTAACCGTAACCCTAACCCTAACCCTAACCCTATTCCTAACACTAACCCTAACCCTAACCCTAACCCTAACCCTAACCCAAACCCTAACCCTAACCCTAATCCTAACCCTAATGCTAACACTAAACCTAACACTAACACTAACCCTAGTCCTAACCTTAACCCTAACCCAAACCCTAACACTAACCCTAAACCTAACCCTAACCCTAAATCAAACCCTAACCCTAACCCTAACCCTAACCCGAACCCAAACCCTAACTGAAACACTAATCCTAAATCTAACTATAACCCTAATGCTAACCCTAAACCTAATTCAAACTCAAACCCTAACCCTATTTCTAACTCGAACCCAAACCCTAACCCTAACCCTAAACCTAACCCAAAACATAACCCAAACCGAAACCCTAACCCTAACCCTAACACTAACTCTAAACCCTAACCCTAACAC
>JAJHUQ010000036.1:2122500-2125000 GCA_035773235.1 Eospalax fontanierii | reverse complement strand
CAAACCCAAACTCTAAACCTAACTCTAATCGGAACCCTAACCCTAACCCTAACCTTAACCCTAACCGAAACACTAATCCTAAACCTAACCCTAACCCTAATGCTAACCCTAAACCTAATTCAAACTCAAACCCTAACCCTAATCCTAACCCGAACCGAAACCCTAACCCTAACCCCAAACCTAACCCAAAACATAATCCACACCGAAACCCTAACCCTAACCCAAACCCACACCGTAACCCTAACCCTAACCCAAACCCTAACACTAACCCTAATCCTACCCTTCAACCCTAACCCTAACCCTAACCTAAACCTAAACCTAACCCTAACTCATACCCTAAATCTAACACTAACCCAAACCCTAACCCTAACCCTAACCCAATCCATAACCCAAATAATAACCCTAATCCTAACCCTAACCCTAACACTGATCCTTATCCTAACCCTAACCCTAACCGTAACCCTAACCGTAACCCTAATTCTAACCCTAACCCTAATCCTAACAGAAAACCTAACCCAAACCCTAACGCTAACCATAATCTTAACACTAACCCTAACCCTAACACTTACCGAGATTCAAACCTAACCCTAACCCAAACCCTAACCCTAACCCTAAACCTAACCCAAAACCTAACCCTAAACCTAATCCTAACCATAATGCTAACCCTAAACCTAACTCAAACTCAAACCCTACCCCTAAGCCAAACCCTAACCCAACCCTAAACCTAACCATAACCCTAACCCTAGCCCTAACTAAAACTCTAACACCAACCCAACACGAACGCAAACCCTAACCCTAACCCGAAACTTAACCGAAAACCGAAACCTAACCGTAATCCTAAACCAAACCCTAACCCTAACACTAAACCTAACCCTAAACCTAACCCTAACCCAAACGCTAACCCTATCGCTAACCCAAAACCTAAACCTAACCCTAAACCTAACCATAACCCTAACCTTAACCCTAACCCTAATTCTAACCCTAACTCTAACCCTAACCCTAACCCTAACCCAAACACAAACCCTAATCTTAACACAAACCCTAAACCTAAACCTAACCCTAACCCTAAACCTAATCCTAACCCTAACCCAAACCCTAACCCTAACCCTAACCCTAACCCTAACCCAAACCCTAACCCTAACGCTAATCCTAACCCTAATGCTAACCCTAAACCTAACCCGAAAACTAACCCTACTCCTAACCCTAACCCTAACCCAAACCCTAACACTAACCCTAACCCTAACCTTAAGCCTATATCAAACACTAAACCTAAACCTAACCCTAACCCGAACCTAAACCCTAACCCTAACCCTAACCCTAACTGAAATACTTATCCTAAACCTAACCCTAACCCTAATGCTAACTCTAAACCTAATTCAAACTCAAACCTTAACCCTAATCCTAACCCAACCCAAACCCTAACCCTAACCCTAAAACTAACCCAAAACATAACCAAAACCGAAACCGTAACCCTAACCCTAAACCTAACCCTAATCCTAACCCTAACCCTAACCCTAATCCTAGTCCTAACCCTAACCCTAACCCTAACCCTAACCCTAAACCTAACCTTAACCCTTACCCAAACCCAACCTCTAAACCGAACTCTAATCGGAAACCTAACCCCAAACCTAATCCTAACCCTAACCCTAACCATAACCCTAATCCACCACCTCACCCTAACCCTAACTCTAACCCAAACCCTAACCTAACCCTAACTCTAAACCAAACCCAAACCCTAACCCTATCTCTAACAAAAAACCCTAACCTAACCCTAAACCTAACCCTAACTCAAACCCTAACTCTAACACTAACGCAAAACCTAACCCTAACACTAACCCAAACCATAACCCAAATAATAACCCTAATCCTAACCCTAACCCTAACCCTCATCCTTATTCTAACCCTAACCCTAACCCTAAACCTAACCCTAACCCAAACCCTAACCCTAACCCAAACCCAAACCCTAAACATAACCAAAAACCTAACCCAAACGCTAACCCTAACCCTCACCCTAAACTTAACACAAACCCTAACCCTAACTCTAACCCAAACCCTAACCTAACCCTAACTCTAAACCAAACCCAAATCCTAACCCTAACCCTGACTGTAACCCAAACCCTAACTTAACCCTAAGCCTAAGCCTAACTCAAACCCTAACTCTAACACTAATGCAAACCCTAACCCTAACCCTAACCCAAACCATAACCCAAATAATAACCCTAATCCTAACCCTAACCCTAACCTTCATCCTTATCCCAACCCTAACCCTAACCCTAACCTTAACACTAACCCTAATTGTAAACCTAACCCTAACCCTAACCCTAACCCTAACCCTAACCCTAACCCAAACCCAAACCCTAATCTTAACACAAACCCTAACTCTAATCCTAACCCTAACCGTAACCCTAATCCTAACCCTAACCCTAACTCAAAACCTAACCATAACCCTAACCCTAACCCAAACCCTAACCCTAACCCTAACCCTAACCCTAACCCTAAC
>JAJHUQ010000036.1:2097500-2117500 GCA_035773235.1 Eospalax fontanierii | reverse complement strand
CCCTAACCCAAACCCAAACCCTAATCTTAACACAAACCCTAACCCTAATCCTAACCCTAACTTTAACCCTCACCCAAACCCTAACCCTAACCCTAACCCTAAAACAAACCCTAACCCTAACCCTAACCGTAACCCTAATCCTAACACTAACCCAAACCCTAACCCTAACCCTAAACCCAACCCTAATGCTAACACTAAACCTACACCTAACACTAACCCTAGTCCTAAACTTAACCCTAACCCAAACCCTAACACTAACCCTAAACCTATCCCTAACCCTAAATCAAACCCTAACCCTAACCCTAACCCTACCCCGAACCCAAACCCTAACTGAAACACTAATCCTAAACCTAACTATAACCCTAATGCTAACCCTAAACCTAATTCAAACTCAAACCCTAACCCTATTTCTAACCCGAACCCAAACCCTAACCCTAACCCTAAACCTAACCCAAAACATAACCCAAACCGAAACCGTAACCCTAACCCTAACCCTAACACTAAACCCTAACCCTAACACTAACCCTAACCAAAACCGAAACCTAAACCCAAACCCTAAACCTAATCCTAACCCTAACCCTAACCCTAACCCTAATCCTAGTCCTTACCCTAACCCTAACCCTAACCCTAACCTTAACTCTTACCCAAACCCAAACTCTAAACCTAACTCTAATCGGAACCCTAACCCTAACCCTAAGCATAACCCTAACCCTAAGCATAACCCTAATTCAATACCTCACCCTAACCCTAACTCTAACCCAAACCCTAACCTAACCCTAACCCTAAACCAAACACAAACCCTAACCCTAACCCTAACTCTAACCCAAACCCTAACCTAACCCTAAACCTAACCCTAACTCAAACCATAACTCTAACACTAACCCAAACCCTAACCCTAACCCTAACCAAACCATAACCCAAACACTAACCCTAATCCTAACCCTAACCCTAACCCTCATCCTTATCCTAACCCTAACCCTAACCCTTACCCTTACCCAATCCAAAACCCTAAAACTAACCCTAATCCGAACCCTAACCGTAATCCTAATCCTAACCGTAACCCTAAACCTAACCCAACACCTAACCCTCACCCTAACTCTAAACCAAACCCGAACCCTAACCCTAACCCTAACCCAAATCCTAACCCTAAACCTAACCCAAAACATAACCCAAACCGAAACCCTAACCCTAACTTTAACACTAACCCAAACCCTAACCCTAACCCTAACCAAACCATAACCCAAATAATAACCCTAATCCTAACCCTAACCCTAACACTCATTCTTATCCTAACCCTAACCCTAACCCTAACCATAAACCTAACCCTAATTCTAACCCTAACCCTAACCATAACCCAAAACCTAACCCTAACGCTAACCCTAACCCTCACCCTAAATTTAACACTAACCCTAACCCTAACTCTAACCCAAACCCTAACCTAACCCTAACTCTAACACAAACCCAAACCCTAACCATAACCCTGACTGTAACACAAACCCTAACCTAACCCTAAACCTAACCCTAACTCAAACCCTAACTCTAACACTAATCCAAACCCTAACCCTAACCCTATCCCAAACCATAACCCAAATAATAACCCTAATCCTAACCCTAACCCTAACCTTCATCCGTATCCTAACCCTAACCCTAACCCTAACCTTAACACTAACCCTAATTGTAACCCTAACCCTAACCCTAACACTAACCCTAACCCTAACCCTAACGCTAAACCTAACCATAACACTAACCCTAACCCTAACATAAGCCTAAACCTAATGCTAACCCTAAACCTAATTCAAACTCAAACCCTAACCCTATTCCTAACCCGAACCCAAACCCTAACCCTAACCCTAAACCTAACCCAAAACATAACCCAAACCGAAACCCTAACCCTAAATCTAATCCTAACCCTAAACCCTAACCCAAACACAAACCCTAACCATAACCGAAACCTAAACTCAAACCCTAACCCTAATCCTAACCCTAAACCTAACCCTAATCCTAATCCTAGTCCTAACCCTAACCCTAACCCTAACCCTAACCCTAACCCTAACATGATCCCTTACCCAAACCCAAAATCTAAACCTAACTCTAATGGGAACCCTAACCCTAACCCTAATCCTAACCCTAACCCTAACCATAACCCTAATCCAACACCTCACCCTAACCCTAACTCTAACCCAAACCCTAACCTAAAACTAACTCTAAACCAAACCGAAACCTTAACCCTAACCCTAACTCTAACCCAAACCTTAACCTAACCCTAAACCTAACCCTAACTCAAAACCTAACTCTAACACTAACCCAAACCCTAACCCTAAACCTAACCCAAACCATAACCCAAATAATAACCCTGATCCTAACCCTAACCCTAACCCTCATCCTTATCCTAATCCTAACCCTAACGCTAACCCTAACCCTAAACCTAATTTTAACCCCAATCCTAACCCTAACCCAAAACCTAACCCTAACCCTAACCCTAACCCTAATCTTAACACTAACCCTAACCCTAACACTCACCCAGATTCAAACCTAACCCTAACCCAAACACTAACCCTAACCCTAACCCAAACCCTAACCCTAACCCTAATCCTACCCCTAATGCTAACCCTAAACCTAACTCAAACTCAAACCCTAACCCTAAGCCTAACCCTAACCCAAACCCTAACCGTAACTCTAACGCTAACCCTAACTAAAACCCTAACACTAACCCAACCCGAACGCAAAACCTAACCCTAACCCGAAACTTAACCGAAAACGTAAACCTAACTGTAATCCTAAACCAAAACCGAACCCTAACCCTAACCCTAACCCTAACCCTAACCCTAACCCACACGCTAACCCTAACCCTAACCCAGAACCTAAACCTAACCCTAAACCTAACCCTAACCCTAACCCAAAAACTAACCCTAAACCTAACCCTAAGCCAAAACCTAACCGTAACCCTTATTCTAACCCATACCCAAACCCGAACCCTAAACCTAACACTAACCCAAACCCTAATCCTAACCCTAACCCTAACCCTAACCCTATTCCTAACACTAACCCTAACCCTAACCCAAACCCGAAACCTAACACTAACCCAAACCTTAACACTAACCCTAACCCTAACCCTAAACCTAACCCAAACACAAACCCTAAACTTAACCATAATCGTAACCCTAACCCTAACCCTAATCCTAACCCTAACCCAAACTCTAACACTAACCCTAACCCAAACCCTTATAATAACCCTAAACCTAAACCTAACCCCTAAACCTAACCCTAACCCTAAACCAAACCCTAACCCTAACCCTAACCGAAATACTAACCCTAAACCTAACCCTAAGCTTAATGCTAACCCTAAACCTAATTCTAACTCAAACCCTAACTCTAATCCTAACCCTAACCATAACCCTAACCCTAACCCTAAACGTAACCCAAAACATAACCCACACCGAAACCCTAACCCTATCCCTAACCCTAACCCAAACCCACACCGTAAGCCTAACCCTAACCCAAACCATAACACTAACCCTAATCCTAACCTTAAACCCTAACCCTAACCCTAACCATAACCCAAAACTAAAGAATAACCCTAACCCTAATCCTAAACCTAACCCTAACCATAACCCGAATCCAACCCATAACCCTAACCCTAACTCTAACCCAAACCCTAACCTAACCTTAACCCTAATCCAAACCCAAACCCTAACCCTAACCCTAACTCTAACCCAAAACCTAACCTATACCTCTCCCTAACCCTAACTCAAAACATAAATCTAACAATAACCCAAACCCTAACCCTAACCCAAACCTAAACCATAACCCAAACACTAACCCTAATCCTAACCTTAACCCTAACCCTCATCCTTATCCTAACCCTAACCCTAACCCTTACCCTTACCCAAACCCAAACCTTAAAACTAACCCTAATCCGAACCCTAACCGTAATCCTAATCCTAACCGTAACCCTAACCCTAACCCAACCCCTAACCCTCACCCTAACTCTAACCCAAACCCGAACCCTAACCCTAACCCTAACCCAAATCCTAACCCTAAACCTAACCCAAAACATAACCCAAACCGAAACCCTAACCCTAACACTAACACTAACACTAAACCCTAACCCTAACACTAACCCTAACCATAACCGAAAACTAAACCCAAACCCTAAACCTAATCCTAACCCTAACCCTAACCCTAATCCTAGCCTTAACCTAACCCTAACCCTAACCCTAACCTTAACCCTTCCCCAAACCCAAACTCTAAACCTAACTCTAATTGGAACCCTAACCCTAACCCTAATCCTAACCCTAACCCTAACCATAACCCTAATTCAATACCTCACCATAACCCTAACTCTAACCCATACCCTAACCTAACCCTAACTCTAAACCAAACCCAAACCCTAACCCTAACCCTAACTCTAACCCAAACCCTAACCTAACCCTAAACCTAACCCTAACTCAAACCATAACTCTAACACTAACCCAAACCCTAACCCTAACCCTAACCAAACCATAACCCAAATAATAACCCTAATCCTAACCCTAACCCTAACACTCATCCTTATCCTAACCCTAACCCTAACCCTAACCATAAACCTAACCCTCATTCTAACCCTAACCCTAACCATAAACCAAAACCAAACCCTAAGCTAACCCTAACCCTCACCCTAAACTTAACACTAACCCTAACCCTAACTCTAACCCAAACCCTAACCTAACCCTAACGCTAAACCAAACCCAAACCCTAACCGAACCCTGACTGTAACCCAAACCCTAACCTAACCCTAAACCTAACCCTAACTCAAACCCTAACTCTAACACTAATCCAAACCCTAACCCAAACCATAACCCAAATAATAACCCTAATCCTAACCCTAACCCTAACCTTCATCCTTATCCTAACCCTAACCCTAACCCTAACCTTAACACTAACCCTAATTGTAAACCTAACCCTAACCCTAACCCTAACCCTAACCCTAACCCAAACCCAAACCCTAATCTTAACACAAACCCTAACCCTAATCCTAAACCTAACCGTAACCCTAATCCTAACCCTAACCCTAACTCAAACCCTAACCATAACCCTAACCCTAACCCAAACCCTAACCCTAACCCTAACAGTAACCCTAACAATAACCCAAACCCTAACCCTAACACTAATCCTAACCCTAATGCTAACACTAAACTTAACCCTAACACTAACCCTAGTCCTAACCCTAACCCTAACCCAAACCCTAACACTAACCCTAACCCTAACCCTAACCCTAAATCAAAATCTAACCCTCACCCTAACCCTAACCCTAAACCTAACTGAAACACTTATCCTAAAACTAACCCTAACCCTAATGCTAACCCTAAACCTAATTCAAACTCATACCCAACCCTAATCCTAACCCACAACATAACCCAACCGAAACCCTAACCCTAACCCTAACCCTAACCCTAATCCTAACCCGAACCCTAACCCTAATCCTAGTACTAACAGTAACCCTATCCCTAACCCTAACCCTAACCTTAACCCTTACCAAAACCCAAACTCTAACCCTAACTCTAATCGGAACCCTAACCCTAACCCTAACCTTAACCCTAACCGAAACACTAATCCTAAACCTAACCCTAACCCTAATGCTAACCCTAAACCTAATTCAAACTCAAACCCTAACCCTAATCCTAACCCGAACCGAAACCCTAACCCTAAACCTAACCCAAAAGATAACCCACACCGAAACCCTAACCCTAACTCTAAACCTAACCCTTACCCTAACCCAAACCCAAACCCTAATCTTAACACAAACCCTAACCCTAATCCTAACCCTAACCCTAACCCTCACCCAAACCCTAACCCTAACCCTAACCCTAAAACAAACCCTAACCCTAACCCTAACCCTAACCCTAACACTAACCCAAACCCTAACCCTAACCCTAAACCCAACCCTAATGCTAACACTAAACCTACACCTAACACTAACCCTAGTCCTAAACTTAACCCTAACCCAAACCCTAACACTAACCCTAAACCTATCCCTAACCCTAAATCAAACCCTAACCCTAACCCTAACCCTAACCCGAACCCAAACCCTAACTGAAACACTAATCCTAAACCTAACTATAACCCTAATGCTAACCCTAAACCTAATTCAAACTCAAACCCTAACCCTATTTCTAACCCGAACCCAAACCCTAACCCTAACCCTAAACCTAACCCAAAACATAACCCAAACCGAAACCGTAACCCTAACCCTAACCCTAACACTAACACTAAACCCTAACCCTAACACTAACCCTAACCAAAACCGAAACCTAAACCCAAACCCTAAACCTAATCCTAACCCTAACCCTAACCCTAATCCTAGTCCTTACCCTAACCCTAACCCTAACCCTAACCTTAACTCTTACCCAAACCCAAACTCTAAACCTAGCACTGATCGGAACCCTAACCCTAACCCTAATCCTACCCCTAACCCTAACCATAACCCTAATTCAATACCTCACCCTAACCCTAACTCTAACCCAAACCCTAACCTAACCCTAACTCTAAACCAACCCCAAACCCTCACCCCAACCCTAACTCTAACCCAAACCCTCATCTAACCCTAAACCTAACCCTAACTCAAACCATAACTCTAACACTAACCCAAACCCTAACCCTAACCCTAACCAAACCATAACCCAAATAATAACCCTAATCCTAACCCTAACCCTAACACTCATTCTTATCCTAACCCTAACCCTAACCCTAACCATAAACCTAACCCTAATTCTAACCCTAAACCTAACCATAACCCAAAACCTAACCCTAACGCTAACCCTAACCCTCACCCTAAACTTAACACTAACCCTAACCCTAACTCTAACCCAAACCCTAACCTAACCCTAACTCTAAACCAAACCCAAACCCTAACCATAACGCTGACTGTAACCCAAACCCTAACCTAACCCTAAACCTAACCCTAACTCAAACCCTAACTCTAACACTAATCCAAACCCTAACCCTAACCCTATCCCAAACCATAACCCAAATAATAACCCTAATCCTAACCCTAACCCTAACCTTCATCCTTATCCTAACCCTAACCCTAACACTAACCTTAACACTAACCCTAATTGTAAACCTAACCCTAACCCTAACCCTAACCCTAACCGTAACCCTAACGCTAAACCTAACCATAACACTAACCCTAACCCTAACATAAGCCTAAACCTAATGCTAACCCTAAACCTAATTCAAACTCAAACCCTAACCCTATTCCTAATCCGAACCCAAACCCTAACCCTAACCCTAAACCTAACCCAAAACATAACCCAAACCGAAACCCTAACCCTAAATCTAATCCTAACCCTAAACCCTAACCCAAACACAAACCCTAACCATAACCGAAACCTAAACTCAAACCCTAACCCTAATCCTAACCCTAAACCTAACCCTAATCCTAGTCATAACCCTAACCCTAACCCTAACCCTAACCCTAACCCTAACCTGATCCCTTACCCAAACCCAAAATCTAAACCTAACTCTAATGGGAACCCTAACCCTAACCGTAATCCTAACCCTAACCCTAACCATAACCCTAATCCAACACCTCACCCTAACCCTAACTCTAACCCAAACCCTAACCTAAAACTAACTCTAAACCAAACCGAAACCCTAACCCTAAACCTAACTCTAACCCAAACCTTAACCTAACCCTAAACCTAACCCTAACTCCAAACCTAACTCTAACACTAACCCAAACCCTAACCCTAAACCTAACCCAAACCATAACCCAAATAATAACCCTGATCCTAACCCTAACCCTAACCCTCATCCTTATCCTAACCCTAACCCTAACCCTAACCCACACGCTAACCCTAACCCTAACCCAGAACCTAAACCTAACCCTAAACCTAACCCTAACCCTAACCCAAAAACTAACCCTAAACCTAACCCTAAGCCAAAACCTAACCGTAACCCTTATTCTAACCCATACCCAAACCCGAACCCTAAACCTAACACTAACCCAAACCCTAATCCTAACCCTAACCCTAACCCTAACCCTATTCCTAACACTAACCCTAACCCTAACCCAAACCCGAAACCTAACACTAACCCAAACCTTAACACTAACCCTAACCCTAACCCTAAACCTAATCCAAACACAAACCCTAAACTTAACCATAATCGTAACCCTAACCCTAACCCTAATCCTAACCCTAACCCAAACTCTAACACTAACCCTAACCCAAACCCTTATAATTACCCTAAACCTAAACCTAACCCCTAATCCTAACCCTAACCCTAAACCAAACCCTAACCCTAACCCTAACCGAAACACTAATCCTAAACCTAACCCTAACCCTAATGCTAACCCTAAACCTAATTCAAACTCAAACCCTAACCCTAATCCTAACCCGAACCAGAACCCTAACCCTAACCCTAAACGTAACCCAAAACATAACCCACACCGAAACCCTAACCCTATCCCTAACCCTAACCCAAACCCACACCGTAAGCCTAACCCTAACCCAAACCATAACACTAACCCTAATCCTAACCTTAAACCCTAACCCTAACCCTAACCATAACCCAAAACTAAAGAATAACCCTAACCCTAATCCTAAAGCTAACCCTAACCATAACCCGAATCCAACCCATAACCCTAACCCTAACTCTAACCCAAACCCTAACCTAACCCTAACCCTAATGCAAACCCAAACCCTAACCCTAACCCTAACTCTAACCCAAATCCTAACCTAACCCTAACCCTAACCCTGACTCAAAACCTAACTCTAACAATAACCCAAACCCTAACCCTAACCCAAACCTAAACCATAACCCAAACACTAACCCTAATCCTAACCTTAACCCTAACCCTCATCCTTATCCTAACCCTAACCCTAACCCTTACCCTTACCCAAACCCAAACCCTAAAACTAACCCTAAACCGAACCCTAACCGTAATCCTAATCCTAACCGTAACCCTAACCCTATCCCAACCCCTAACCCTCACCCTAACTCTAACCCAAACCCGAACCCTAACCCTAACCCTAACCCAAATCTTAACCCTAAACCTAACCCAAAACATAACCCAAACCGAAACCCTAACCCTTACCCTTACACTAACACTAAACCCCAACCCCAACACTAACCCTAACCATAACCGAAACCTAAACCCAAACCCTAAACCTAATCCTGAGCCTCACCCTAACCCTAATCCTAGCCTTACCCTAACCCTAACCCTAACCCTAACCTTAACCCTTACCCAAACCCAAATTCTAAACCTAACTCTAATTGGAACCCTAACCCTAACCCTAATCCTAACCCTAACCCTAACCATAACCCTAATTCAATACCTCACCCTAACCCTAACTCTAACCCATACCCTAACCTAACCCTAACTCTAAACCAAACCCAAACCCTAACCCTAACCCTAACTCTAACCCAAACCCTAACCTAACCCTAAACCTAACCCTAACTCAAACCATAACTCTAACACTAACCCAAACCCTAACCCTAACCCTAACCAAACCATAACCCAAATAATAACCCTAATCCTAACCCTAACCCTAACACTCATTATTATCCTCACCCTAACCCTAACCCTAACCATAAACCTAACCCTAATTCTAACCCTAACCCTAACCATAAACCAAAACCTAACCCTAAGCTAACCCTAACCCTCACCCTAAACTTAACACTAACCCTAACCCTAACTCTAACCCAAACCCTAACCTAACCCTAACTCTAAACCAAACCCAAACCCTAACCCTAACCCTGACTGTAACCCAAACCCTAACCTAACCCTAAACCTAACCCTAACTCAAACCCTAACTCTAACACTAATCCAAACCCTAACCCTAACCCTAACCCAAACCATAACCCAAATAATAACCCTAATCCTAACCCTAACCCTAACCTTCATCCTTATCCTAACCCTAACCCTAACCCTAACCTTAACACTAACCCTAATTTTAAACCTAACCCTAACCCTAACCCTAACCCTAACCCTAACCCTAACCCAAACCCAAACCCTAATCTTAACACAAACCCTAACCCTAATCCTAACCCTAACCGTAACCCTAATCCTAACCCTAACCCTAACTCAAACCCTAACCATAACCCTAACCCTAACCCAAAACCTAACCCTAACCCTAACAGTAACCCTAACCCTAACCCAAACCCTAACCCTAACACTAATCCTAACCCTAATGCTAACACTAAACTTAACCCTAACACTAACCCTAGTGCTAACCCTAATCCTAACCCAAACCCTAACACTAACCCTAACCCTAACCCTAACCCTAAATCAAAATCTAACCCTCACCCTAACCCTAACCCTAAACCTAACTGAAACACTTATCCTAAACCTAACCCTAACCCTAATGCTAACCCTAAACCTCATTCAAACTCATACCCAACCCTAATCCTAACAGACAACATAACCCAACCGAAACCCTAACCCTAACCCTAACCCTAACCCTAATCCTAACCCGAACCCTAACCCTAATCCTAGTACTAACAATAACCCTATCCCTAACCCTAACCCTAACCTTAACCCTTACCCAAACCCAAACTCTAAACCTAACTCTAATCGGAACCCTAACCCTAACCCTAACCTTAACCCTAACCGAAACACTAATCCTAAACCTAACCCTAACCCTAATGCTAACCCTAAACCTAATTCAAACTCAAACCCTAACCCTAATCCTAACCCGAACCGAAACCCTAACCCTAACCCTAAACCTAACCCAAAAGATAACCCACACCGAAACCCTAACCCTAACCCAAACCCACACCGTAACCCTAACCATAACCCAAACCCTAACACTAACCCTAATCCTACCCTTAAACCCTAACCCTAACCATAACCATAACCCAAACCTAAAGCCTAACCCTAACCATAACCCTAATCCAACCCCTAACCCTAACCCTAACTCTGACATAAACCCTAACCTAACCCTAACCCTAAACAAAACCCAAACATTAACAATAACACTAACTCTAACCCAAATCCTAACCTAAACCTAACCCTAACCCTAACTCAAAACCTAACTCTAACACTAACCCAAACCCTAACCCTAACCAAACCTAAACCATAACCCAAATACTAACCCTAATCCTAACCCTAACCCTAACCCTCTTCCTTACCCTAACCCGAACCCTAACCCTTACCCTTACCGAAACCCAAACCCTAAAACTAAACCTAATCCGAACCCTAACCATAACCCTAATCCTAACCGTAACCCTAACCCTAACCCCAACCCTAACACACACACTAACTCTAACCCAAACCCGAAACCTAAACCTAACCCTAACCCAAATCCTAACCCTAACCCTTACTCTAACCCTAACCCAAACCCTAACCCTAATCCAAACCCTAACCCAAAACGAAACCCTAACCCTAACCCTAAACTTACCCCAAACCCTAACCCTAACCCTAACCCTAAACCTAACCATAACCATAACCCTAACCATAAAACTAACCCAAACCTAAACCCTAAACTTTACGCTAATCGTAACTCAAACCCTAACACTAACCCAAATCCAAACCCTAAACTTTAAACTAACCCTAGCCCTAACACTAACCCAAATTCAAACCTAAGCCTAACCCTAACCCAAACCCTAAGCCTAATCTTAAACCTAACTCTAACAATAACCCTAACCCAAACCCGAACCCTAACCATAACCCTAACCCAAACCCTAACCCTTACCCTAACCCAAACCCTAACCTTAACCCTAAACCAAACCCTAATCCTAACCCTAACCCTAACACTAACCCTAACCGAAAACCTAAACCCTAACCCTACTCCTAACCCTAACCCTAACCCTTACCCTTACCCAAACGCAAACCCTAAAACTAACCCTAATCCAAACCCTAACCCTAACCCTAATCCTAACCGTAAACCTAACCCTAACCCAACCCCTAACCCTCACCATAACTCTAACCCAAACCCGAACCCTAACCCTAACCCTAACCCAAATCCTAACCCTAACCCTAACCCTAACTCTAACCCAAACCCTAACCCTAACCCAAACCCTAACCCAAACCCAAATCCTAACCCTAACCCTAAAGCTAACCCTAACCATAACCCTAACCCTAACCCTAACGCTAAACCTAACCATAACCCTAACCCTAACCCTAAACCTAACCAAACCTAAACCCTAACCCAAACCCTAATCCTAACACTAACCCTAACACTAACTCTAACCAAAAACCTAAACCCTAACCCTACTCCTAAACCTAAACCTAACCCTTACCCAAACCCAAACCCTAATCTTAACACAAACCCGAACCCTAACCCTAACTCTAACCCTAACCCTAAACCACACCCTAACCCTAACCCTAACCCTAACACTAACCCAAACCCTAACCCTAACCCTAACCCTAACCCTGACCCTTACCCTTACCCAAACGCAAACCCTAAAACTAACCCTAATCCAAACCCTAACCCTAACCCTAATCCTAACCGTAAACCTAACCCTAACCCAACCCCTAACCCTCACAATAACTCTAACCCAAACCCGAACCCTAACCCTAACCCTAACCCAAATCCTAACCCTATCCCTAACCCTAACCCTTACCCAACCCTAACCCTAACCCAAACCCTAACCCAAACCCAAATCCTAACCCTAACCCTAAAGCTAACCCTAACCATAACCCTAAACCTAACCCTAACGCTAAACCTAACCATAACCCTAACCCTAACCCTAAACCTAACCAAACCTAAACCCTAACCCAAACCCTAATCCTAACACTAACCCTAACACTAACCCTAACCAAAAACCTAAACCCTAACCCTACTCCTAACCCTAACCCTAACCCTTACCCAAACCCAAACCCTAATCTTAACACAAACCCAAACCCTAACCCTAACTCTAACCCTAACCCTAAACCACACCCTAACCCTAACCCTAACCCTAACACTAACCCAAACCCTAACCCTAACCCTAACCCTAACCCTAACCCTAACCCAAACCCTAAACCTAACCCTAATCCTAACCCTAATGCTAACCCTAAACCTAACCCTAACACTAACCCCAGTCCTAACCCTAACCCTAACCCTAACCTAAGCCTAAACCTAATGCTAACCCTAAACCTAATTCAAACTCAAACCCTAACCCTATTCCTAACCCGAACCCAAACACTAACCCTAACCCTAAACCTAACCCAAAACATAACCCAAACCGAAACCCTAACCCTAAATCTAATCTTAACCCTAAACCCTAACCCTAACACAAACCATAACCATAACCGAAACCTAAACTCAAACCCTAACCCTAATCCTAACCCTAACCCTAACCCTAATCCTAGTCCTAACCCTAAACCTAACCCTAACCCTAACGCTAACCTGAACCCTTTCCCAAACCCTAAATCTAATTGGAACCCTAACCCTAACCCTAATCCTAACCCTAACCCTAACCATAACCCTAATCCAACACCTCACCCTAACCCTAACTCTAACCCAAACCCTAACCTAAAACTAACCTTAAACCAAACCGAAACCCTAACCCTAACACTAACTCTAACCCAAACCCTAACCTAACCCTAAACCTAATCCTAACTCAAAACCTAACTCTAACACTAACCCAAACCCTAACCCTAAACCTAACCCAAACCATAACCCAAATAATAACCCTGATCCTAACCCTAACCCTAACCCTCATCCTTATCCTAACCCTAACCCTAACGCTAACCCTAACCCTAACCCTAATTTTAACCCTAACCCTAACCCTAACCCAAAACCTAACCCTAACCCTAACCCTAACCCTAATCTTAACACTAACCCTAATCCTAACACTCACCCAGATTCAAACCTAACCCTAACTCAAACACTAACCCTAACCCTAACCCAAACCCTAACCCTAACCCTAATCCTACCCCTAATGCTAACCCTAAACCTAACTCAAACTCAAACCCTAACCCTAAGCCTAACCCTAACCCAAACCCTAACCGTAACTCTAACCCTAACCCTAACTAAAACCCTAACACTAACCCAACCCGAACGCAAAACCTAACCCTAACACGAAACTTAACCGAAAACGTAAACCTAACTGTAATCCTAAACCAAAACCGAACCCTAACACTAACCATAACCCTAACCCTAACCCTAACCCTAACCCACACGCTAACCCTAACCCTAACCCAAAACCTAAACCTAACCCTAAACCTAACCCTAACCCTAACCCTAATCCAAAAACTAACCCTAAACCTAACCCTAAGCCAAACCCTAACCCTAACCCTTATTCTAACCCATACCCAAACCCTAACCCTAACCCTAACACTAACCCAAACCCTAACCCTAACCCTAACCCTAACCCTATTCCTAACACTAACCCTAACCCTAACCCAAACCCGAAACCTGACACTAACCCAAACCTTAACACTAACCCTAACCCTAACCCTAAACCTAACCCAAACACAAACCCTAAACTTAACCATAATCGTAACCCTAACCCTAACCCTAATCCTAAACCTAACCCAAACTCTTAACACTAACCCTAACCCAAACACTTATAATAACCCTAAACCTAAACCTAACCCCTAATCCTAACCCTAACCCTAACCCAAACCCTAACCCTAACCCTAACCGAAACACTAATCCTAAACCTAACCCTAACCCTAATGCTAACCCTAAACCTAATTCAAACTCAAACCCTAACCCTAATCCTAACCCGAACCGAAACCCTAACCCTAACCCTAAACATAACGCAAAACATAACCCACACCGAAACCCTAACCCTATCCCTAACCCTAACCCAAACCCACACCGTAAGCCTAACCCTAACCCAAACCGTAACACTAACCCTAATCCTACCCTTAAACCCTAACCCTAACCCTAACCATAACCCAAAACTAAAGAATAACCCTAACCCTAATCCTAAACCTAACCCTAACCATAACCCTAATCCAACCCATAACCCTAACCCTAACTCTAACCCAAACCCTAACCTAACCCTAACCCTAACCCAAACCCAAACCCTAACCCTAACCCTAACTCTAACCCAAATCCTAACCTAACCCTAACCCTAACCCTAACTCAAAACCTAACTCTAACACTAACCCAAACCCTAACCCTAACCCAAACCTAAACCATAACCCAAACACTAACCCTAATCCTAACCCTAACCCTAACCCTCATCCTTATCCTAACCCTAACCCTAACCCTTAACCTTACCCAAACCCAAACCCTAAAACTAACCCTAATCCGAACCCTAACCGTAATCCTAATCCTAACCGTAACCCTAACCCTAACCCAACCCCTACACCTCACCCTAACTCTAACCCAAACCCGAACCCTAACCCTAACCCTAACCCAAATCCTAACCCTAACCCTAACCCTAAACTAAACCCAAACCCTAACCCTAACCCTAACCCTAACCCTAAACCTAACCATAACCCAAACCCTAACCATAAACCTAACCCAAACCTAAACCCTAAACTTTAACCTAATCGTAACTCAAACCCTAACCCTAACCCAAATCCAAACCGTAAACTTTACACTAACCCTAGCCCTAACCTAAACTTAACCCTAACCCTAACCCTAAACCAAACCCAAAACATAACCCAAACGGAAACCCTAACCCTAACCCTAACACTAACACTAAACCCTAACCCTAACACTAACCCTAACCATAACCGAAACCTAAACCCAAACCCTAAACCTAATCCTAAGCCTAACCCTAACCCTAATCCTAGACCTTACCCTAACCCTAGCCCTAACCCTAACCTTAACCCTTACCCAAACCCAAACTCTAAACCTAACTCTAATTGGAACCCTAACCCTAACCCTAATCCTAACCCTAACCCTAACCATAACCCTAATTCAATACCTCACCCTAACCCTAACTCTAACCCATACCCTAACCTAACCCTAACTCTAAACCAAACCCAAACCCTAACCCTAACCCTAACTCTAACCCAAACCCTAACCTAACCCTAAACCTAACCCTAACTCAAACCATAACTCTAACACTAACCCAAACCCTAACCCTAACCCTAACCAAACCATAACCCAAATAATAACCCTAATCCTAACCCTAACCCTAACACTCATCCTTATCCTAACCCTAACCCTAACCCTAACCATAAACCTAACCCTAATTCTAACCCTAACCCTAACCATAAAAAAAAAACCTAACCCTAAGCTAACCCTAACCCTCACCCTAAACTTAACACTAACCCTAACCCTAACTCTAACCCAAACCCTAACCTAACCCTAACTCTAAACCAAACCCAAACCCTAACCCTAACCCTGACTGTAACCCAAACCCTAACCTTAACTCTTAACACAAACCCTAACCCTAATTCTTACCCTAACCGTAACCCTAACCCTAACCCTAACCCAAACCCTAACCCTAACCCTAATCCTAACCGAAACCCTAACCCTAACCCTAACCCTAACCCAAACCCTAACCCTAACCCTAACAATAACCCTAACCCTAACTCAAACCCTAACCCTAACCCTAACCCGAACCCGAACCCAAACCCTAACCCGAACCCTAAACCTAACCCAAACCCTAAACCTAACCCTAACACTACTCCTAAACCAAACCCTAAATCTAACCCTAACCCTAAACCTAATCCTAACTCTAAACCTAACCCTAACCCTAACCCAAACCCTAACACTAACACTAAGCTTAACCCTAACACTAACACAAAACCTAACCCTAACACTAACCCTAATTCTAACTAAAACCCAAACCCTAACACTAACCCTAACCCAAACCCTAATAATAACCCTAAACCTAAACCTAACCCCTAATCCTAACCCTAACCCTAACCCAAACCCTAACCCTAACCCTAACCCTAACCAAAACACTAATCCTAAACCTTACCCTAACCCTAATGCTAACCCTAAACCTAATTCAAACTCAAACCCTAACCCTAATCCTAACCCGAACCGAAACCCTAACCCTAACCCTAAACCTAACCCAAAACATAACCCACACCGAAACCCTAACCCTAACCCTAACCCTAACCAAAACCCACACCGTAAGCCTAACCCTAACCCAAAACCTAACACTAACCCTAATCCTAACCCAAACCCTAACCCTAACCCTAACCCAAACCATAACCCAAATAATAACCCTAATCCTAACCCTAACCCTAACCTTCATCCTTATCCTAACCCTAACCCTAACCCTAACCTTAACACTAACCCTAATTTTAAACCTAACCCTAACCCTAACCCTAACCCTAACCCTAACCCTAACCCAAACCCAAACCCTAATCTTAACACAAACCCTAACCCTAATCCTAACCCTAACCGTAACCCTAATCCTAACCCTAACCCTAACTCAAACCCTAACCATAACCCTAACCCTAACCCAAAACCTAACCCTAACCCTAACAGTAACCCTAACCCTAACCCAAACCCTAACCCTAACACTAATCCTAACCCTAATGCTAACACTAAACTTAACCCTAACACTAACCCTAGTCCTAACCCTAACCCTAACCCAAACCCTAACACTAACCCTAACCCTAACCCTAACCCTAAATCAAAATCTAACCCTCACCCTAACCCTAACCCTAAACCTAACTGAAACACTTATCCTAAACCTAACCCTAACCCTAATGCTAACCCTAAACCTCATTCAAACTCATACCCAACCCTAATCCTAACAGACAACATAACCCAACCGAAACCCTAACCCTAACCCTAACCCTAACCCTAATCCTAACCCGAACCCTAACCCTAATCCTAGTACTAACAATAACCCTATCCCTAACCCTAACCCTAACCTTAACCCTTACCCAAACCCAAACTCTAAACCTAACTCTAATCGGAACCCTAACCCTAACCCTAACCTTAACCCTAACCGAAACACTAATCCTAAACCTAACCCTAACCCTAATGCTAACCCTAAACCTAATTCAAACTCAAACCCTAACCCTAATCCTAACCCGAACCGAAACCCTAACCCTAACCCTAAACCTAACCCAAAAGATAACCCACACCGAAACCCTAACCCTAACCCAAACCCACACCGTAACCCTAACCATAACCCAAACCCTAACACTAACCCTAATCCTACCCTTAAACCCTAACCCTAACCATAACCATAACCCAAACCTAAAGCCTAACCCTAACCATAACCCTAATCCAACCCCTAACCCTAACCCTAACTCTGACATAAACCCTAACCTAACCCTAACCCTAAACAAAACCCAAACATTAACAATAACACTAACTCTAACCCAAATCCTAACCTAAACCTAACCCTAACCCTAACTCAAAACCTAACTCTAACACTAACCCAAACCCTAACCCTAACCAAACCTAAACCATAACCCAAATACTAACCCTAATCCTAACCCTAACCCTAACCCTCTTCCTTACCCTAACCCGAACCCTAACCCTTACCCTTACCGAAACCCAAACCCTAAAACTAAACCTAATCCGAACCCTAACCATAACCCTAATCCTAACCGTAACCCTAACCCTAACCCAAACCCTAACCCTCACACTAACTCTAACCCAAACCCGAAACCTAACCCTAAACCTAACCCAAATCCTAACCCTAACCCTTACTCTAACCCTAACCCAAACCCTAACCCTAATCCAAACCCTAACCCAAAACGAAACCCTAACCCTAACCCTAAACTTACCCCAAACCCTAACCCTAACCCTAACCCTAAACCTAACCATAACCATAACCCTAACCATAAAACTAACCCAAACCTAAACCCTAAACTTTACGCTAATCGTAACTCAAACCCTAACACTAACCCAAATCCAAACCCTAAACTTTAAACTAACCCTAGCCCTAACACTAACCCAAATTCAAACCTAAGCCTAACCCTAACCCAAACCCTAAGCCTAATCTTAAACCTAACTCTAACAATAACCCTAACCCAAACCCGAACCCTAACCATAACCCTAACCCAAACCCTAACCCTTACCCTAACCCAAACCCTAACCTTAACCCTAAACCAAACCCTAATCCTAACCCTAACCCTAACACTAACCCTAACCGAAAACCTAAACCCTAACCCTACTCCTAACCCTAACCCTAACCCTTACCCTTACCCAAACGCAAACCCTAAAACTAACCCTAATCCAAACCCTAACCCTAACCCTAATCCTACCCATAACCCTACCCCTCACCCAACCCCTAGCCCTCACCATAACTCTAACCCAACCCCGAACCCTAACCCTAACCCTAACCCAAATCCTAACCCTAACCCTAACCCTAACTCTCACCCAAACCCTAACCCTAACCCAAACCCTAACCCAAACCCAAATCCTAACCCTAACCCTAAAGCTAACCCTAACCATAACCCTAACCCTAACCCTAACGCTAAACCTAACCATAACCCTAACCCTAACCCTAAACCTAACCAAACCTAAACCCTAACCCAAACCCTAATCCTAACACTAACCCTAACACTAACTCTAACCAAAAACCTAAACCCTAACCCTACTCCTAAACCTAAACCTAACCCTTACCCAAACCCAAACCCTAATCTTAACACAAACCCGAACCCTAACCCTAACTCTAACCCTAACCCTAAACCACACCCTAACCCTAACCCTAACCCTAACACTAACCCAAACCCTAACCCTAACCCTAACCCTAACCCTGACCCTTACCCTTACCCAAACGCAAACCCTAAAACTAACCCTAATCCAAACCCTAACCCTAATCCTAACCGTAAACCTAACCCTAACCCAACCCCTAACCCTCACAATAACTCTAACCCAAACCCGAACCCTAACCCTAACCCTAACCCAAATCCTAACCCTATCCCTAACCCTAACCCTTACCCAACCCTAACCCTAACCCAAACCCTAACCCAAACCCAAATCCTAACCCTAACCCTAAAGCTAACCCTAACCATAACCCTAAACCTAACCCTAACGCTAAACCTAACCATAACCCTAACCCTAACCCTAAACCTAACCAAACCTAAACCCTAACCCACACCCTAATCCTAACACTAACCCTAACACTAACCCTAAACAAAAACCTAAACCCTAACCCTACTCCTAACCCTAACCCTAACCCTTACCCAAACCCAAACCCTA
>JAJHUQ010000036.1:2085000-2090000 GCA_035773235.1 Eospalax fontanierii | reverse complement strand
CCTAATGCAAACCAAACCCTGACACTAACCCTAACCCTAACCCTTACCCTTACCCAAACCCAAACCCTAAAACTAACCCTAATCCAAACCCTAACTCTAACCCTAACCCTATCCCAAACCCTAACCCTAACCCAAACCCTAACCCTAACACTAACCCTAATCCTAACCCTAACCCTAACCCTAACCCAAACCCTAACCCTACCCCTAACCCTAACCCTAACCCTAACTCAAACCCTAACCCTAACCCTAACCCGAACACAAACCCTAATCCTAACCCTAAACCTAACCCAAAGCCTAAACCTAACCCTAACACTACTCCTAAACCAAACCCTAAATCTAACCCTAACCGTAAACCTAATCCTAACTCTAAACCTAACCCTAACCCTAACCCAAACCCTAACACTAACACTAAGCTTAACCCTAACACTAACACAAAACCTAACCCTAACACTAACCCTAATTCTAACTAAAACCCAAACCCTAACACTAACCCTAACCCAAAACTTAATAATAACCCTAAACCTAAACCTAACCCCCAATACTAACACTAGCCCTAACCCAAACCCTAACCCTAACCCTAACCCTAACCAAAACACTAATCCTAAACCTTACCCTAACCCTAATGCTAAACCTAAACCTAATTCAAACTCAAACCCTAACCCTAATCCTAACCCGAACCGAAACCCTAACCCTTACCCTAAACCTAACCCAAAACATAACCCACACCGAAACCCTAACCCTAACCCTAACCCTAACAAAAACCCACACCGTAAGCCTAACCCTAACCCAAACCCTAACACTAACCCTAATCCTAACCCAAACCCTAACCCTAACCCTAACCCTATCTCAAACCCTAACCATAACCCTAACCCTAACCCAAACCCTAACCCTAACCCTAACCCTAAACCTAACCTAAACCCTAAGCCTAACCCTAATCCTAACCCTAATGCTAACCCTAAACCTAACCCTAACACAAACCCTAGCCTTAACCCTAACCCTAACCCTAACCCTAACCCTAACCCTAAACCTAATGCTAACCCTAAACCTAATTCAAACTCAAACCCTAACCCTAATCCTAACCCTAACCCTAACCCTAACCCTAACCCTAAACCTAACCCAAAACATAACCCAAACCGAAACCCTAACCCTAACACAAACCCTAACCCTAATCCTAACCCTAACCCTAAACCTAATCATAGTACTAACCCTAACCCTAACCCTAACCCTAACCCTAACCTTAACCCTTACCCAAACCCAAACTCTAAACCTAACTCTAATCGGAACCGTAACCCTAACCCTACCCCTAACCCTACCCGAACCACTAATCCTAAATCTAACCCTAACCCTAATGCTAACCCTAACCCTAATTCAAACTCAAACTCTAACCCTAATCCTAACCTGAAACGAAACCCTAAACCTAACCCTAAACCTAACCCAAAACATAACCCACACCGAAACCCTAACCCTCACCCTAACCCAAACCCACACCGTAACCCTAACCCTAACCCAAACCCTAACACTAACCCTAATCCTACCCTTAAACCCTAACGCTAACCCTAACCATAACCCAAACCTAAAGCCTAACCCTAACCATAACCCTAATCCAACCCGTAACCCTAACCCTAACTCTAACATAAACCCTAACCTAACCCTAACCCTAACCCTATACCTAGTCCTAACCCTACCCCTAACCCTAACCCTAAACCTGAACTTAACCCTTACCCAAACCCAAACTCTAAACCTAACTCTAATCGGAACCCTAACCCTAACCCTAATCCTAACCCTAACCCTAACCCTAACCCTAAACCTAACCTTAACCCTTACCCAAACCAAAACTCTAAACCTAACTCTAATCGGAACCCTAACCGTAACCCTAATCCTAACCCTAACTCTAACCATAACCCTAATCCAACACCTCACCCTAACCCTAACTCTAACCCAAACCCTAATCTAACCCTAACTCTAAACCAAACCCAAACCCTAACCCTAACCCTAACTCTAACACAAACCCTAACCTAACCCTAAACCTAACCCTAACTCAAAACCTAACTCTAACACTAAACCAAATCCTAACCCTAACCCTAACCCAAAACATAACCCAAATAATAACCCTAATCCTAAGCCTAACCCTAACCCTCATCCTTATCCTAACCCTAACCCTAACCCTAACCTTAACACTAACCCTAATTCTAAACCTAACCCTAACCTTAACCCTAAACCTAACCCAAACCGAAACCCTAATCTTAACACAAACCCTAACCCTAATCCTAACACTAAACGTAACCCTAACCCTAACCCTAACCCAAAGTCTAAACCTAACCCTAATCCTAACCCAAACCCTAACCCTAACCCTAACCCTAACCCTAACCCTAACCCTAACCCTAACCCAACCCCTAACCCTCACCATATCTCTAACCCAAATCCGACTCTAACCTTAACCCTAACCCAAATCCTAACCCGAACCCAAACCCTAACCCTAACCCAAACCCTAACCCTAACCCAAACCCTAAACAAAACCCAAACCCAAACCCTAACTCTAACGCTAACCCTAACCATAACCCTAACCCTAACACGAATGCTAAAATTGACCATAACCCTAACCCTAACCCTAAACCTAACCAAACCTAAACCCTAAACCATACCCTAATCCTAACACTACCCCTAACAGTAACCCTAACCGAAAACCTAAACCCTAACCCTACTCCTAACCCTAACCCTAACCCTAACACAAACCCTAACCCTAAACGTAACCTTAACCCAAACCCTAACCCTAACCTTAACCCAAACCCAAACCTAATCTTAACACAAAACCTAACCCTAATCCTAACCCTAACCCTAACCCTAACCCAAACCGTAACCCTAACCCTAACCCTAACCCTAACCCAAACCCTAACCCTAACCCTAACACTAACCCTAACCCAAACCCTAAACCTAACCCTAATCCTAACCCTAATGCTAACCCTAAACCTAACCCTAACACTAACCCTAGTCCTAACCCTAACCCTAACCCAAACCCTAACACTAACACTAAGCTTAACCCTAACACTAACACAAAACCTAACCCTAACACTAACCCTAATTCTAACTAAAACCCCAACCCTAACACTAACCCTAACCCAACCCCTAAAAATAACCCTAAACCTAAACCTAACCCCTAATCCTAACCCTAACCCTAACCCAAACCCTAACCCTAACCCTAACCCTAAACGAAACACTAATCCTAAACCTTACCCTAACCCTAATGCTAACCCTAAACCTAATTCAAACTCAAACCCTAACCCTAATCCTAACCCGAACAGAAACACTAACCCTAACCCTAAACCTAACCCAAAACATAACCCACACCGAAACCCTAACCCTAACCCTAACCCTAACCAAAACCCACACAGTAAGCCTAACCCTAACACAAACCCTAACACTAACACTAATCCTACACTTAAACCCTAACCCTAACCATAAACCAAACTTAAAGCCTAACCCTAACCCTAATCCTAAAACTAACACTAACCATAACCCTAATCCAACCCATAACCCTAAACCTAACTCTAACCCAAACCCTAACCTAAACCTAACCATAACCCAAACCCAAACCCTAACCCTAACTCTAACCCAAATCCTAACACTAACCCAAACCCTAACCCTAACCCAAACCTAAACCATAACCCAAATACTAACCCTAATCCTAACCCTAACCCTAACCCTCATCCTTATCCTAACCCTAACCCTAACCCTTATCCTTACCCAAACCCAAACTCTAAAACTAACCCTAATCAGAAACCTAACCGTAATCCTAATCCTAACCGTAACCCTAATCCTAACCCAACTCCTAACTCTCACCCTAACTCTAACCCAAACCCGAACCCTAACCCTAAACCTAACCCAAATCCTAACCCTAACCCTAACCCTAACCCAAACCCTAACCCTAATCCAAACGCTAACGCAAAACCAAACCCTAATCCTAACCCTAAACTTAACCCAAAACCTCACCCTAACCCTAACCCTAACCCTAAACCTAACCATAACCCTAACCCTAACCATAAACCAAACCGAAACCTAAACCCTAAACTTTACCCTAATCGTAACTCAAACCCTAACCCTAACCCAAATCCAAACCCCAAACTTTACACTAACCCTAGCCCTAACTATAACCCAAATTCAAACCTAAGCCTAACCCTAACCCAAAACCTAACCCTAATCCTAACCCTAACCCTAACCATAAGCCTAACCCAAACCCGAACCGTAACCCTAACACTAACCCAAACCCTAACCCTAACCTTAACCCTAAACCAAACCCTAATCCTAACCCTAACCCTAACATTAACCCTAACCGAAAATCTAAACCCTAACACTACTCCTAACCCTAACCCTAACCCTTAACCTTACCCAAACCCAAACCCTAAAACTAACCCTAATCCAAACCCTAACCCTAACCCTAATCCTAACCGTAACCCTAAACCTAACCCAACCCCTAACCCTCACCATAACTCTAACCCAAATCCGACTCTAACCCTAACCCTAACCCAAATCCTAACCCGAACTCTAACCCTAACCCAAACCCTAAACAAAACCCAAACGCAAACCCTAACTCTAACCCTAACAATAACCCAAACTCTAACCCTAACGCTAACTCAAAACCTAAACCTAACCCTAACCTTAACTCTAACCCTAATCCTAATGCAAACCAAACCCTGACACTAACCCTAACCCTAACCCTTACCCTTACCCAAACCCAAACCCTAAAACTAACCCTAATCCAAACCCTAACCCTAACCCTAACCCTAACCCAAACCTAACCCTAAACCAAACCCTAACCCTAACCCTAACCCTAAACCTAACCCTAACCCAAACCCTAACCCTAACCCTAACCCTACCCCTAACCCTAACCCTAACCCTAACTCAAACCCTAACCCTAACCCTAACCCGAACCCGAACCCAAACCCTAATCCTAACCCAAAACCTAACCCAAAGCCTAAACCTAACCCTAACACTACTCCTAAAAC
>JAJHUQ010000036.1:2060000-2080000 GCA_035773235.1 Eospalax fontanierii | reverse complement strand
CCTTACCCTAACCCTAATGCTAAACCTAAACCTAATTCAAACTCAAACCCTAACCCTAATCCTAACCCGAACCGAAACCCTAACCCTTACCCTAAACCTAACCCAAAACATAACCCACACCGAAAGCCTAACCCTAACCCTAACCCTAACAAAAACCCACACCGTAAGCCTAACCCTAACCCAAACCCTAACACTAACCCTAATCCTAACCCAAACCCTAACCCTAACCCTAACCCTATCTCAAACCCTAACCATAACCCTAACCCTAACCCAAACCCTAACCCTAACCCTAACCCTAACCCTAAACCTAACCTAAACCCTAACCCTAACCCTAATCCTAACCCTAATGCTAACCCTAAACCTAACCCTAACACAAACCCTAGCCTTAACGCTAACCCTAACCCTAACCCTAACCCTAACCCTAACCCTAATGCTAACCCTAAACCTAATTCAAACTCAAACCCTAGCCCTAATCCTAACCCTTACCCTAACCCTAACCCTAACCCTAAACCTAACCCAAAACATAACCCAAACCGAAACCCTAACCCTAACACAAACCCTAACCCTAATCCTAACCCTAACCCTAAACCTAATCATAGTACTAACCCTAACCCTAACCCTAACCCTAACCCTAACCTTAACCCTTACCCAAACCCAAACTCTAAACCTAACTCTAATCGGAACCGTAACCCTAACCCTAACCCTAACCCTAACCGAAACACTAATCCTAAATCTAACCCTAACCCTAATGCTAACCCTAACCCTAATTCAAACTCAAACTCTAACCCTAATCCTAACCTGAACCGAAACCCTAACCCTAACCCTAAACCTAACCCAAAACATAACCCACACCGAAACCCTAACCCTCACCCTAACCCAAACCCACACCGTAACCCTAACCCTAACCCAAACCCTAACACTAACCCTAATCCTACCCTTAAACCCTAACCCTAACCCTAACCATAACCCAAACCTAAAGCCTAACCCTAACCATAACCCTAATCCAACCCGTAACCCTAACCCTAACTCTAACATAAACCCTAACCTAACCCTAACCCTAACCCTATACCTAGTCCTAACCCTACCCCTAACCCTAACCCTAAACCTAAACTTAACCCTTACCCAAACCCAAACTCTAAACTTAACTCTAATCGGAACCCTAACCCTAACCCTAATCCTAACCCTAACCCTAACGCTAACCCTAAACCTAACCTTAACCCTTACCCAAACCAAAACTCTAAACCTAACTCTAATCGGAACCCTAACCGTAACCCTAATCCTAACCCTAACTCTAAGCATAACCCTAATCCAACACCTCACCCTAACCCTAACTCTAACCCAAACCCTAATCTAACCCTAACTCTAAACCAAACCCAAACCCTAACCCTAACCCTAACTCTAACACAAACCCTAACCTAACCCTAAACCTAACCCTAACTCAAAACCTAACTCTAACACTAAACCAAATCCTAACCCTAACCCTAACCCAAAACATAACCCAAATAATAACCCTAATCCTAAGCCTAACCCTAACCCTCATCCTTATCCTAACCCTAACCCTAACCCTAACCTTAACACTAACCCTAATTCTAAACCTAACCCTAACCTTAACCCTAAACCTAACCCAAACCGAAACCCTAATCTTAAAACAAACCCTAACCCTAATCCTAACACTAAACGTAACCCTAACCCTAACCCTAACCCAAACCCTAAACCTAACCCTAATCCTAACCCAAACCCTAACCCTAACCCTAACCCTAACCCTAACCCTAACCCTAACCCTAACCCTAACCCAACCCCTAACCCTCACCATATCTCTAACCCAAATCCGACTCTAACCTTAACCCTAACCCAAATCCTAACCCGAACCCAAACCCTAACCCTAACCCAAACCCTAACCCTAACCCAGACCCTAAACAAAACCCAAACCCAAACCCTAACTCTAACGCTAACCCTAACCATAACCCTAACCCTAACACGAATGCTAAAATTGACCATAACCCTAACCCTAACCCTAGACCTAACCAAACCTAAACCCTAAACCATACCCTAATCCTAACACTACCGCTAACAGTAACGCTAACCGAAAACCTAAACCCTAACCCTACACCTAACCCTAACCCTAACCCTAACACAAACCCTAACCCTAAACGTAACCTTAACCCAAACCCTAACCCTAACCTTAACCCAAACCCAAACCTAATCTTAACACAAAACCTAACCCTAATCCTAACCCTAACCCTAACCCTAACCCAAACCGTAACCCTAACCCTAAACCTAACCCTAACCCAAACCCTAACCCTAACCCTAACACTAACCCTAACCCAAACCCTAAACCAAACCCTAATCCTAACCCTAATGCTAACCCTAAACCTAACCCTAACACTAACCCTAGTCCTAACCCTAACCCTAACCCAAACCCTAACACTAACACTAAGCTTAACCCTAACACTAACACAAAACCTAACCCTAACACTAACCCTAATTCTAACTAAAACCCCAACCCTAACACTAACCCTAACCCAAACCCTAAAAATAACCCTAAACCTAAACCTAACCCCTAATCCTAACCCTAACCCTAACCCAAACCCTAACCCTAACCCTAACCCTAAACGAAACACTAATCCTAAACCTTACCCTAACCCTAATGCTAACCCTAAACCTAATTCAAACTCAAACCCTAACCCTAATCCTAACCCGAACAGAAACACTAACCCTAACCCTAAACCTAACCCAAAACATAACCCACACCGAAACCCTAACCCTAACCCTAACCCTAACCAAAACCCACACAGTAAGCCTAACCCTAACACAAACCCTAACACTAACCCTAATCCTACACTTAAACCCTAACCCTAACCATAAACCAAACTTAAAGCCTAACCCTAACCCTAATCCTAAAACTAACACTAACCATAACCCTAATCCAACCCATAACCCTAAACCTAACTCTAACCCAAACCCTAACCTAAACCTAACCATAACCCAAACCCAAACCCTAACCCTAACTCTAACCCAAATCCTAACACTAACCCAAACCCTAACCCTAACCCAAACCTAAACCATAACCCAAATACTAACCCTAATCCTAACCCTAACCCTAACCCTCATCCTTATCCTAACCCTAACCCTAACACATATCCTTACCCAAACCCAAACTCTAAAACTAACCCTAATCAGAAACCTAACCGTAATCCTAATCCTAACCGTAACCCTAATCCTAACCCAACTCCTAACTCTCACCCTAACTCTAACCCAAAACCGAACCCTAACCCTAACCCTAACCCTAACCCAAATCCTAACCCTAACCCTAACCCTAACCCAAACCCTAACCCTAATCCAAACCCTAACGCAAAACCAAACCCTAATCCTAACCCTAAACTTAACCCAAAACCTCACCCTAACCCTAACCCTAACCCTAAACCTAACCATAACCCTAACCCTAACCATAAACCTAACCCAAACCTAAACCCTAAACTTTACCCTAATCGTGACTCAAACCCTAACCCTAACCCAAATCCAAACCCTAAACTTTACACTAACCCTAGCCCTAACTATAACCCAAATTCAAACCTAAGCCTAACCCTAACCCAAAACCTAACCCTAATCCTAACCCTAACCCTAACCCTAAGCCTAACCCAAACCCGAACCCTAACCCTAACACTAACCCAAACCCTAACCCTAACCCTAACCCAAACCCTAACCCTAACCTTAACCCTAAACCAAACCCTAATCCTAACGCTAACCCTAACATTAACCCTAACCGAAAATCTAAACCCTAACACTACTCCTAACCCTAACCCTAACCCTTACCCTTACCCAAACCCAAACCCTAAAACTAACCCTAATCCAAACCCTAACCCTAACGCTAATCCTAACCGTAACCCTAACCCTAACCCAACCCCTAACCCTCACCATAACTCTAACCCAAATCCGACTCTAACCCTAACCCTAACCCAAATCCTAACCCGAACCCTAACCCTAACCCAAACCCTAAACAAAACCCAAACCCAAACCCTAACCCTAACCCTAACAATAACCCAAACTCTAACCCTAACGCTAACTCAAAACCTAAACCTAACCCTAACCCTAACTCTAACCTTAACCCTTACCCAAACCCAAACTCTAAACCTAACTCTAATTGGAACCCTAACCCTAACCCTAATCCTAACCCTAACCCTAACCATAACCCTAATTCAATACCTCACCCTAACCCTAACTCTAACCCATACCCTAACCTAACCCTAACTCTAAACCAAACCCAAACCCTAACCCTATCCCTAACTCTAACCCAAACCCTAACCTAACCCTAAACCTAACCCTAACTCAAACCATAACTCTAACACTAACCCAAACCCTAACCCTAACCCTAACCAAACCATAACCCAAATAATAACCCTAATCCTAACCCTAACCCTAACACTCATCCTTATCCTAACCCTAACCCTAACCCTAACCATAAACCTAACCCTAATTCTAACCCTAACCCTAACCATAAAAAAAAAACCTAACCCTAAGCTAACCCTTACCCTCACCCTAAACTTAACACTAACCCTAACCCTAACTCTAACCCATACCCTAACCTAACCCTAACTCTAAACCAAACCCAAACCCTAACCCTAACCCTGACTGTAACCCAAACCCTAACCTAACCCTAAACCTAACCCTAACTCAAACCCTAACTCTAACACTAATCCAAACCCTAACCCTAACCCTAACCCAAACCATAACCCAAATAATAACCCTAATCCTAACCCTAACCCTAACCTTCATCCTTATCCTAACCCTAACCCTAACCCTAACCTTAACACTAACCCTAACTGTAAACCTAACCCTAACCCTAACCCTAACCCTAACCCTAACCCTAACCCTAACCCAAACCCAAACCCTAATCTTAACACAAACCCTAACCCTAATCCTAACCCTAACCGTAACCCTAATCCTAACCCTAACCCTAACTCAAACCCTAACCATAACCCTAACCCTAACCCAAACCCTAACCCTAACCCTTACAGTAACCCTAACCCTAACCCAAACCCTAACCCTAACACTAATCCTAACCCTAATGCTAACACTAAACTTAACCCTAACACTAACCCTAGTCCTAACCCTAACCCTAACCCAAACCCTAACACTAACCCTAACCCTAACCCTAACCCTAAATCAAAATCTAACCCTCACCCTAACCCTAACCCTAAACCTAACTGAAACACTTATCCTAAACCTAACCCTAACCCTAATGCTAACCCTAAACCTAATTCAAACTCATACCCAACCCTAATCCTAACCCACAACATAACCCAACCGAAACCCTAACCCTAACCCTAACCCTAACCCTAATCCTAACCCGAACCCTAACCCTAATCCTAGTACTAACAATAACCCTATCCCTAACCCTAACCCTAACCTTAACCCTTACCCAAACGCAACCTCTAAAGCTAAGTCTAATCGGAACCCTCACCCTAACACTAACCTTAACCCTAACCCAAACACTAATCCTAAACCTAACCCTAACCCTAATGCTAACCCTAAACCTAATTCAAACTCAAACCCTAACCCTAATCCTAACCCGAACCGAAACCCTAACCCTAACCCTAAACCTAACCCAAAAGAGAACCCACACCGAAACCCTAACCCTAACCCAAACCCACACCGTAACCCTAACCATAACCCAAACACTAACACTAACCCTAATCCTACCCTTAAACCCTAACCCTAACCCTGACCATAACCCAAACCTAAAGCCTAACCCTAACCATAACCCTAATCCAACCCCTAACCCTAACCCCAACTCTGACATAAACCCTAACCTAACCCAACCTCTAAACCAAACCCAAACATTAACAATAACACTAACTCTAACCCAAATCCTAACCTAAACCTAACCCTAACCCTAACTCAAAACCTAACTCTAACACTAACCCAAACCCTAACCCTAACCAAACCTAAACCATAACCCAAATACTAACCCTAATCCTAACCCTAACCCTAACCCTCATCCTTACCCTAACCCGAACCCTAACCCTTACCCTTACCCAAACCCAAACCCTAAAACTAAACCTAATCCGAACCCTAACCATAACCCTAACCCTAACCCTAACTCTAACCCTAACCCAAACCCTAACCCTCACACTAACTCTAACCCAAACCCGAAACCTAACCCTAAACCTAACCCAAATCCTTACCCTAACCCTAACTCTCACCCTAACCCAAAGCCTAACCCTAATCCAAACGCTAACCCAAAACGAAACCCTAAACCTAACCCTAAACTTAAACCAAACCCTAACCCTAACCCTAACCCTAAACCTAACCATAACCATAACCCTAACCATAAAACTAACCCAAACCTAAACCCTAAACTTTACGCTAATCGTAACTCAAACCCTAACACTAACCCAAATCCAAACCCTAAACTTTAAACTAACCCTAGCCCTAACACTAACCCAAATTCAAACCTAAGCCTAACCCTAACCCAAACCCGAAGCCTAATCCTAAACCTAACTCTAACAATAATCCTAACCCAAACCCGAACCCTAACCATAACCCTAACCCAAACCCTAACCCTTACCCTAACCCAAACCCTAACCTTAACCCTAAACCAAACCCTAATCCTAACCCTAACCCTAACACTAACCCTAACCGAAAACCTAAACCCAAACCCTACTCCTAACCCTAACCCTAACCCTTACCCTTACCCAAACGCAAACCTTAAAACTAACCCTAATCCAAACCCTAACGCTAACCCTAATCCTAACCGTAAACCTAACCCTAACCCAACCCCTAACCCTCACCATAACTCTAACCCAAACCCGAACCCTAACCCTAACCCTAACCCAAATCCTAACCCTAACCCTAACCCTAACCCTAACCCAAACCCTAACCCTAACCCAAACCCTAACCCAAACCCAAATCCTTACCCTAACCCTAAAGCTAACCCTAACCATAACCCTAACCCTAACCCTAACGCTAATCCTAACCCTAACCCTAACCCTAACCCTAAACCTAACCAAACCTAAACCCTAACCCAAACCCTAATCCTAACACTAACCCTAACACTAGCTCTAACCAAAAACCTAAACCCTAACCCTACTCCTAAACCTAACCCTAACCCTTACCCAAACCCAAACCCTAATCTTAACACAAACCCGAACCCTAACCCTAACTCTAACCCTAACCCTAAACCACACCCTAACCCTAACCCTAACCCTAACACTAACCCAAACCCTAACCCTAACCCTAACCCTAACCCTGAACCTTACCCTTACCCAAACGCAAACCCTAAAACTAACCCTAATCCAAACCCTAACCCTAACCCTAATCCTAACCGTAAACCTAACCCTAACCCAACCCCTAACCCTCACAATAACTCTAACCCAAACCCGAACCCTAACCCTAACCCTAACCCAAATCCTAACCCTATCCCTAACCCTAACCCTAACCCAACCCTAACCCTAACCCAAACCCTAACCCAAACCCAAATCCTAACCCTAACCCTAAAGCTAACCCTAACCATAACCCTAAACCTAACCCTAACGCTAAACCTAACCATAACCCTAACCCTAACCCTAAACCTAACCAAACCTAAACCCTAACCCAAACCCTAATCCTAACACTAACCCTAACACTAACCCTAACCAAAAACCTAAACCCTAACCCTACTCCTAACCCTAACCCTAACCCTTACCCAAACCCAAACCCTAATATTAACACAAACCCAAACCCTAACCCTAACTCTAACCCTAACCCTAAACCACACCCTAACCCTAACCCTAACCCTAACACTAACCCAAACCCTAACCCTAACCCTAACCCTAACCCTAACCCTAACCCTAACCCAAACCCTAAACCTAACCCTAATCCTAACCCTAATGCTAACCCTAAACCTAACCCTAACACTAACCCCAGTCCTAACTCTAACCCTAACCCTAACCTAAGCCTAAACCTAATGCTAACCCTAAACCTAATTCAAACTCAAACCCTAACCCTATTCCTAACCCGAACCCAAACACTAACCCTAACCCTAAACCTAACCCAAAACATAACCCAAACCGAAACCCTAACCCTAAATCTAATCTTAACCCTAAACCCTAACCCTAACACAAACCCTAACCATAACCGAAACCTAAACTCAAACCCTAACCCTAATCCTAACCCTAACCCTAACCCTAATCCTAGTTCTAACCCTAAACCTAACCCTAACCCTAACGCTAACCTGAACCCTTTCCCAAACCCTAACTCCAATTGGAACCCTAACCCCAACCCTAATCCTAACCCTAACCCTAACCATAACCCTAATCCAACACCTCACCCTAACCCTAACTCTAACCCAAACCCTAACCTAAAACTAACCTTAAACCAAACCGAAACCCTAACCCTAACACTAACTCTAACCCAAACCCTAACCTAACCCTAAACCTAATCCTAACTCAAAACCTAACTCTAACACTAACCCAAACCCTAACCCTAAACCTAACCCAAACCATAACCCAAATAATAACCCTGATCCTAACCCTAACCCTAACCCTCATCCTTATCCTAACCCTAACCCTAACGCTAACCCTAACCCTAACCCTAATTTTAACCCTAACCCTAACCCTAACCCAAAACCTAACCCTAACCCTAACCCTAACCCTAATCTTAACACTAACCCTAATCCTAACACTCACCCAGATTCAAACCTAACCCTAACCCAAACACTAACCCTAACCCTAACCCAAAACCTAACCCTAACCCTAATCCTACCCCTAATGCTAACCCTAACCCTAACCCTAACCCACACGCTAACCCTAACCCTAACCCAAAACCTAAACCTAACCCTAAACCTAACCTTAACCCTAACCCAAAAACTAACCCTAAACCTAACCCTAAGCCAAACCCTAACCCTAACCCTTATTCTAACCCATACCCAAACCCTAACCCTAACCCTAACACTAACCCAAACCCTAACCCTAACCCTAACCCTAACCCTATTCCTAACACTAACCCTAACCCTAACCCAAACCCAAAACCTGACACTAACCCAAACCTTAACACTAACCCTAACCCTAACCCTAAACCTAACCCAAACACAAACCCTAAACTTAACCATAATCGTAACCCTAACCCTAACCCTAATCCTAAACCTAACCCAAACTCTAACACTAACCCTAACCCAAACACTTATAATAACCCTAAACCTAAACCTAACCCCTAATCCTAACCCTAACCCTAACCCAAACCTTAACCCTAACCCTAACCGAAACACTAATCCTAAACCTAACCCTAACCCTAATGCTAACCCTAAACCTAATTCAAACTCAAACCCTAACCCTAATCCTAACCCGAACCGAAACCCTAACCCTAACCCTAAACATAACGCAAAACATAACCCACACCGAAACCCTAACCCTATCCCTAACCCTAACCCAAACCCACACCGTAAGCCTAACCCTAACCCAAACCGTAACACTAACCCTAATCCTACCCTTAAACCCTAACCCTAACCCTAACCATAACCAAAAACTAAAGAATAACCCTAACCCTAATCCTAAACCTAACCCTAACCATAACCCTAATCCAACCCATAACCCTAACCCTAACTCTAACCCAAACCCTAACCTAACCCTAACCCTAACCCAAACCCAAACCCAAACCCTAACCCTAACCCTAACTCTAACCCAAATCCTAACCTAACCCTAACCCTAACCCTAACTCAAAACCTAACTCTAACACTAACCCAAACCCTAACCCTAACCCAAACCTAAACCATAACCCAAACACTAACCCTAATCCTAACCCTAACCATAACCCTCATCCTTATCCTAACCCTAACCCTAACCCTTACCCTTACCCAAACCCAAACCCTAAAACTAACCCTAATCCGAACCCTAACCGTAATCCTAATCCTAACAGTAACCCTAACCCTAACCCAACCCCTACACCTCACCCTAACTCTAACCCAAACCCGAACCCTAACCCTAACCCTAACCCAAATCCTAACCCTAACCCTAACCCTAAACTAAACCCAAACCCTAACCCTAACCCTAACCCTAACCCTAAAACTAACCATAACCCAAACCCTAACCATAAACCTAACCCAAACCTAAACCCTAAACTTTACCCTAATCGTAACTCAAACCCTAACCCTAACCCAAATCCAAACCGTAAACTTTACACTAACCCTAGCCCTAACCCTAACCCAACTCCTAACCCTACACCTAACCCAAAACCTAACCCAAACCGAAACACTAACCCTAACCCTAACACTAACACTAAACCCTAACCCTAACACTAACCCTAACCATAACCGAAACCTAAACCCAAACCCTAAACCTAATCCTAAGCCTAACCCTAACCCTAATCCTAGACCTTACCCTAACCCTAACCCTAACCCTAACCTTAACCCTTACCCAAACCCAAACTCTAAACCTAACTCTAATTGGAACCCTAACCCTAACCCTAATCCTAACCCTAACCCTAACCATAACCCTAATTCAATACCTCACCCTAACCCTAACTCTAACCCATACCCTAACCTAACCCTAACTCTAAACCAAACCCAAACCCTAACCCTAACCCTAACTCTAACCCAAACCCTAACCTAACCCTAAACCTATCCCTAACTCAAACCATAACTCTAACACTAACCCAAACCCTAACCCTAACCCTAACCAAACCATAACCCAAATAATAACCCTAATCCTAACCCTAACCCTAACACTCATCCTTATCCTAACCCTAACCCTAACACTCATCCTTATCCTAACCCTAACCCTAACCCTAACCATAAACCTAACCCTAATTCTAACCCTAACCCTAACCATAAAAAAAAACCTAACCCTAAGCTAACCCTAACCCTCACCCTAAACTTAACACTAACCCTAACCCTAACTCTAACCCAAACCCTAACCTAACCCTAACTCTAAACCAAACCCAAACCCTAACCCTAACCCTGACTGTAACCCAAACCCTAACCTAACCCTAAACCTAACCCTAACTCAAACCCTAACTCTAACACTAATCCAAACCCTAACCCTAACCCTAACCCAAACCATAACCCAAATAATAACCCTAATCCTAACCCTAACCCTAACCTTCATCCTTATCCTAACCCTAACCCTAACCCTAACCTTAACACTAACCCTAATTGTAAACCTAACCCTAACCCTAACCCTAATCCTAACCCTAACCCAAACTCTAACACTAACCCTAACCCAAACCCTTATAATAACCCTAAACCTAAACCTAACCCCTAATCCTAACCCTAACCCTAAACCAAACCCTAACCCTAACCCTAACCGAAACACTAATCCTAAACCTAACCCTAACCCTAATGCTAACCCTAAACCTAATTCAAACTCAAACCCTAACCCTAATCCTAACCCGAACCGAAACCCTAACCCTAACCCTAAACGTAACCCAAAACATAACCCACACCGAAACCCTAACCCTATCCCTAACCCTAACCCAAACCCACACCGTAAGCCTAACCCTAACCCAAACCATAATACTAACCCTAATCCTAACCTTAAACCCTAACCCTAACACTAACCATAACCCAAAAGTAAAGAATAACCCTATCCCTAATCTTAAACCTAACGCTAACCATAACCCGAATCCAACCCATAACCCTAACCCTAACTCTAACCCAAACCCTAACCTAACCCTAACCCTAATCCAAACCCAAACCCTAACCCTAACCCTAACTCTAACCCAAATCCTAACCTAACCCTAACCCTAACCCTAACTCAAAACCTAACTCTAACAATAACCCAAACCCTAACCCTAACCCAAACCTAAACCATAACCCAAACACTAACCCTAATCCTAACCTTAAACCTAACCCTCATCCTTATCCTAACACTAACCCTAACCCTTACCCTTACCCAAACCCAAACCCTAAAACTAACCCTAATCCGAACCCTAACCGTAATCCTAATCCTAACCGTAACCCTAACCCTAACCCAACCCCTAACCCTCACCCTAACTCTAACCCAAACCCGAACCCTAACCCTAACCCTAACCCAAATCCTAACCCTAAACCTAACCCAAAACATAACCCAAACCGAAACCCTAACCCTAACCCTAACACTAACACTAAACCCTAACCCTAACACTAACCCTAACCATAACCGAAACCTAAACCCAAACCCTAAACCTAATCCTAAGCCTAACCCTAACCCTAATCCTAGTCCTTACCCTAACCCTAACCCTAACCCTAACCTTAACCCTTACCCAAACCCAAACTCTAAACCTAACTCTAATTGGAACCCTAACCCTAACCCTAATCCTAACCCTAACCCTAACCATAACCCTAATTCAATACCTCACCCTAACCCTAACTCTACCCCATACCCTAACCTAACCCTAACTCTAACCCAAACCCAAACCCTAACCCTAACCCTAACTCTATCCCAAACCCTAACCTAACCCTAAACCTAACCCTAACTCAAACCATAACTCTAACACTAACCCAAAACCTAACCCTAACCCTAACCAAACCATAACCCAAATAATAACCCTAATCCTAACCCTAACCCTAACACTAACCCTACCCGAAAACCTAAACCCTAACCCTACTCCTAACCCTAACCCTAACCCTTACCCTTACCCAAACGCAAACCCTAAAACTAACCCTAATCCAAACCCTAACCCTAACCCTAATCCTAACCGTAAACCTAACCCTAACCCAACCCCTAACCCTCACCATAACTCTAACCCAAACCCGAACCCTAACCCTAACCCTAACCCAAATCCTAACCCTAACCCTAACCCTAACCCTAACCCAAACCCTAACCCTAACCCAAACCCTAACCCAAACTCAAATCCTAACCCTAACCCTAAAGCTAACCCTAACCATAACCCTAACCCTAACCCTAACGCTAAACCTAACCATAACCCTAACCCTAACCCTAAACCTAACCAAACCTAAACCCTAACCCAAACCCTAATCCTAACACTAACCCTAACACTAACTCTAACCAAAAACCTAAACCCTAAACCTACTCCTAAACCTAACCCTAACCCTTACCCAAACCCAATCCCTAATCTTAACACAAACCCGAACCCTAACCCTAACTCTAACCCTAACCCTAAACCACACCCTAACCCTAACCCTAACCCTAACCCTAACACTAACCCAAACCCTAACCCTAACCCTAACCATAACCCTGACCCTTACCCTTACCCAAACGCAAACCCTAAAACTAACCCTAATTCAAACCCTAACCCTAACCCTAATCCTAACCGTAAACCTAACCCTAACCCAACCCCTAACCCTCACCATAACTCTAACCCAAACCCGAACCATAACCCTAACCCTAACCCAAATCCTAACCCTATCCCTAACCCTAACCCTAACCCAACCCTAACCCTAACCCAAACCCTAACCCAAACCCAAATCCTCACCCTCACCCTAAAGCTAACCCTAACCATAACCCTAATCCTAACCCTAACGCTAAACCTAACCATAACCATAACCCTAACCCTAAACCTAACCAAACCTAAACCCTAACCCAAACCCTAAACCTAACACTAACCCTAACACTAACCCTAACCAAAAACCTAAACCCTAACCCTACTCCTAACCCTAACCCTAACCCTTACCCAAACCCAAACCCTAATCTTAACACAAACCCAAACCCTAACCCTAACTCTAACCCTAACCCTAAACCACACCCTAACCCTAACCCTAACCCTAACACTAACCCAAACCCTAACCCTAACCCTCACCCTCACCCTAACCCTAACTCTAACCCAAACCCTAAACCTAACCCTAATCCTATCCCTAATGCTAACCCTAAACCTAACCCTAACACTAACCCCAGTCCTAACCCTAACACTAACCCTATCCTAAGCCTAAACCTAATGCTAACCCTAAACCTAATTCAAACTCAAACCCTAACCCTATTCCTAACCCGAACCCAAACACTAACCCTAACCCTAAACCTAACCCAAAACATAACCCAAACGGAAACCCTAACCCTAAATCTAATCTTAACCCTAAACCCTAACCCTAACACAAACCCTAACCATAACCGAAACCTAAACTCAAACCCTAACCCTAATCCTAACCCTAACCCTAACCCTAATCCTAGTCCTAACCCTAAACCTAACCCTAACCCTAACCCTAGCCTGAACCCTTACCCAAACCCTATCTCTAATTGGAACCCTAACCCTAACCCTAATTCTAACGCTAACCCTAACCATAACCCTAATCCAACACCTCACCCTAACCCTAACTCTAACCCAAACCCTAACCTAAAACTAACCTTAAACCAAACCGAAACCCTAACCCTAACACTAACTCTAACCCAAACCCTAACCTAACCCTAAACCTAACCCTAACTCAAAACCTAACTCTAACACTAACCCAAACCCTAACCCTAAACCTAACCCAAACCATAACCCAAATAATAACCCTGATTCTAACCCTAACCCTAACCCTCATCCTTATCCTAACCCTAACCCTAACGCTAACCCTAACCCTAACCCTAATTTTAACCCTAACCCTAACCCTAACCCAAAACCTAACCCTAACCCTAACCCTAACCCTAATCTTAACACTAACCCTAACCCTAACACTCACCCAGATTCAAACCTAACCCTAACCCAAACACTAACCCTAACCCTAACCCAAACCCTAACCCTAACCCTAATCCTACCCCTAATGCTAACCCTAAACCTAACTCAAACTCAAACCCTAACCCTAAGCCTAACCCTAACCCAAACCCTAACCGTAACTCTAACCCTAACCCTAACTAAAACCCTAACACTAACCCAACCCGAACGCAAAACCTAACCCTAACACCAAACTTAACCGAAAACGGAAACCTAGCTGTAATCCTAAACCAAAACCGAACCCTAACACTAACCGTAACCCTAACCCTAACCCTAACCCTAACCCACACGCTAACCCTAACCCTAACCCAAAACCTAAACCTAACCCTAAACCTAACCCTAACCCTAACCCAAAAACTAACCCTAAACCTAACCCTAAGCCAAACCCTAACCCTAATCCTTATTCTAACCCATACCCAAACCCTAACCCTAACCCTAACACTAACCCAAACCCTAACCCTAACCCTAACCCTAACCCTATTCCTAACACTAACCCTAACCCTAACCCAAACCCGAAACCTGACACTAACCCAAACCTTAACACTAACCCTAACCCTAACCCTAAACCTAACACAAACACAAACGTTAAACTTAACCATAATCGTAACCCTAACCCTAACCCTAATCCTAAACCTAACCCAAACTCTAACACTAACCCTAACCCAAACACTTATAATAACCCTAAACCTAAACCTAACCCCTAATCCTAACCCTAACCCTAACCCAAAACCCTAACCCTAACCCTAACCGAAACACTAATCCTAAACCTAACCCTAACCCTAATGCTAACCCTAAACCTAATTCAAACTCAAACCCTAACCCTAATCCTAACCCGAACCGAAACCCTAACCCTAACCCTAAACCTAACGCAAAACATAACCCACACCGAAACCCTAACCCTATCCCTAACCCTAACCCAAACCCACACCGTAAGCCTAACCCTAACCCAAACCGTAACACTAACCCTAATCCTACCCTTAAACCCTAACCCTAACCCTAACCATAACCCAAAATTAAGAATGACCCTAACCCTAATCCTAAACCTAACCCTAACCATAACCCTAATCCGACCCATAACCCTAACCCTAACTCTAACCCAAACCCTAACCTAACCCTAACCCTAACCCAAACCCAAACCCTAACCGTAACCCTAACTCTAACCCAAATCCTAACCTAACCCTAACCCTAACCCTAACTCAAAACCTAACTCTAACACTAACCCAAACCCTAACCCTAACCCAAACCTAAACCATAACCCAAACACTAACCCTAATCCTAACCCTAACCCTAAACCTCATTCTTATCCTACCCCTAACCCTAACCCTTACCCTTACCCAAACCCAAACCCTAAAACTAACCCTAATCCGAACACTAACCGTAATCCTAATCCTAACCGTAACCCTAACCCTAACCCAACCCCTAACCCTCACCCTAACTCTAACCAAAACCCGAACCCTAACCCTAACCCTAACCCAAATCCTAACCCTAACCCTAACCCTAAACTAAACCCAAACCCTAACCCTAACCCTAACCCTAACCCTAAACCTAACCATAACCCAAACCCTAACCATAAACCTAACCCAAACCTAAACCCTAAACTTTACCCTAATCGTAACTCAAACCCTAACCCTAACCCAAATCCAAACCGTAAACTTTACACTAACCCTAGCCCTAACACTAACCCAAATTCAAACCTAAGTCTAACCCTAACCCAAACCCTAACCCTAATCCTAACCCTAACCCTAACACTAAACCTAACCCTAACCCAAACCCGAACCCCAACCATAACCCTAACCCAAACCCTAACCTTAACCCTAAGCCTAACCCTAACCTAAATCCTAACCCTAACCTTAACCCTAAACCAAACCCTAATCCTAACCCTAACCCTAACATTAACCCTAACCGAAAACCTAAACCTAACCCTACTCCAAACCCTAACCCTAACCCTTACCCTTACCCAAACCCACACCCTAAAACTAACCCTAATCCCAACACTAACCCTAACCCTAATCCTAACGGTAACCCTAACCGTAACCCAAACCCTAACCTTCACCATAACTCTAACCCAAGAGCGACTCTAACCCTAACCCAAATCCTAACCCGAAACCTAAACCTAACCCTAACCCAAACCCTAACCCTAACCCAAAACCTAACCAAACCAAAACCCTAACCCTAACCCTAACGCCAACCCTAACCATAACCCTAACCCTAACCCTAATGCTAAACCTAACCAGAACCCTAACCCTAACCCTAAACCTAACCAAACCTAAACCCTAACCCAAACCCTAATCCTAACACTAACCCTAACACTAACCCTAACCAAAAACCTAAACGCTAACCCTACTCCTATCGCTAACCCTAACCCTAACACAAACCCTAACCCCAAACGTAACCTTAACCCAAACCCTAACCCTAACCTTAACCCAAACCCAAACCCTAATCTTAACACAAACCCTAACCCTAATCCTAACCCTAACATTAACCCTAACCCAAATGCTAACCCTAACCCTAACCCTAACCCAAACCTTAACCCTAAACCTAACCCTAACCCTAACCAAAACCCAAACCCTAACCCTAACCCTAATCCTAACCCTAATGCTAACCCTAAACCTAACCCTAACAGTAACCCTAGTCCTAACCCTAACCCTAACCCAAACCCTAACCCTAACCCTAACGCCAACCCTAACCATAACCCTAACCCTAACCCTAATGCTAAACCTAACCATAACCCTAACCCTAACCCTAAACCTAACCAAACCTAAACCCTAACCCAAACCCTAATCCTAACACTAACCCAAACACTAACCCTAAACAAAAACCTAAACGCTAACCCTAGTCCTAACGATAACCCTAACCCTAACACAAACCCTAACCCCAAACGTAACCTTAACCCAAACCCTAACCCTAAACTTAACCCAAACCCAAACCCTAATCTTAACACAAACCCTAACCCTAATCCTAACCCTAACATTAACCCTAACCCAAATGCTAACCCTAACCCTAACCCTAACCCAAACCTTAACCCTAAACCTAACCCTAACCCTAACCAAAACCCAAACCCTAACCCTAACCCTAATCCTAACCCTAATGCTAACCCTAAACCTAACCCTAACAGTAACCCTAGTCCTAACCCTAACCCTAACCCAAACCCTAACACTAACCCTAACCCTAACCCAAACCCTAAATCAAACCCTAAACCTAACCCTAACCATAACCCGAACCCAAACACTAACCCTAACCCTAACACTAACTGAAACACTAATCCTAAACCTAACCCTAACCCTAATGCTAACCCTAAACCTAATTCCAATTCAAACCCTAACCCTAACCCTAAACCTATCCTAAAACATAACCCAAACCGAAACCCTTACCCTAAACCTAACCCTAACCCTAAAACCTAACCCTAACACTTACCCTAACCATAACCCAAACCTAAAACCAAACCCTAACCCTAATTCAAACCCTAACCCTAACCCTAATCCGAGTCCTAACCCTAACCCTAACCCTAACCCTAAACCTAACCTTAACCCTTACCCAAACCCAAACTCTAAACCTAACTCTAATCGGAACCCTAAACCTAACCCTAATCCTAACCCTAACCCTAACCATAACCCTAATCCTAGTCCTAACCCTAACCCTAACCCTAACCCTAAACCTAACCTTAACCCTTACCGAAACCCAAACTCTAAACCTAACTCTAATCGGAACCCTAACCCTAACCCTAACCCTAACCATAACACTAATCCAACACCTCACCCTAACCCTAACTCTAACCCAAACCCTAACGTAACCCTAACTCTAAACCAAACCCAAACCCTAACCCTAACCCTAACTCTAACCCAAACCCCAATGTAAGCCTAAAACTAACCCTAACTCAAACCCTAACTCTAACACTAACCCAAACCCTTAACCTAACCATAACCCTAATCCAACACCTCAACCTAACCCTAACTCTAACCCAAACCCTAACCTAACCCTAACTCTAAACCAAACCCAAACCGTAACCCTAACACTGACTCTAACCCAAACCCTAATCTAACCCTAAACCTAACCCTAACCCTAACCCTAACCCTAACCCTAACTCAAACCCTAACCATAACCCTAACCCTAACCCTAACCCAAACCCTAACCCTAACCCTAACCCTAACCCTAACCCTAATCCTAACCCTAATGCTAACCCTAACACTAACCCTAGTCCTAACTCTAACCCTAACCCAAACCCTAACACTAACCCTAACCATAACCCTAACCCTAAATCAAACCCTAACCCTCACCTAACCCTAACCCTAACCCTAACCCTAACCCTAAACCTAACCTTAACCCTTACCCAAACCCAAAGTCTAAACCTAACTCTAATCGGAACTCTAACCGTAACCCTAATCCTAACCCTAACCCTAACCATAACCCTAATCCAACACCTCACCCTAACCCTAACTCTAACCCAAACCCTAAACCTAAGCCTAACTCAAAACCTAATTCTAACACTAACCCAAATCCTAACCCTAACCCTAACCCAAACCATAACCCAAATAATAACCCTAATCCTAACCCTAACCCTAACCCTCATCCTTATCCTAACCCTAACCCTAACCCTAACCTTAACACTAACCCTAATTCCTAACCTAACCCTAACCTTAACCCTAACCCTAACCCAAACACAAACCCTAATCTTAACACAAACCCTAACCCTAATCCTAACCCTAACCTTAACCGTAACCCTAACCCTAACCCAAACCCTAACCCTAACCCTAACCCTAATCCTAACCCAAACCCTAACCCTAACCCTAACCCTAACCCTAACCCTAACCCTAACCCAAACCCTAACCCTAAACCTAACCCTAACCCAAACCCTAACCCTAACCCTAACCCTAACACAAACCCTAACACTAACCCTAATCCTAACCCTAATGCTAACCCTAAACCTAACACTAACACTAACCCTAGTCCTAACCCTAACCCTAACCCAAACCCTAAACCTAACCCTAAATCAAACCCTAAACGTAAACCTAACCCTAACCCAACTCAAACCCTAATCTTAACACAAACCCTAAACCTAATTCTTACCCTAACCGTAACCCTAACCCTAACCCTAACCCAAACCCTAACCCTAACCCTAATCCTAACCGAAACCCTAACCCTAACCCTAACCCTAACCCAAACCCTAACCCTAACCCTAACCATAACCCTAACCCTAACTCAAACCCTAACCCTAACCCTAACCCGAACCCGAACCCAAACCCTAACCTGAACCCTAAACCTAACCCAAACCCTAAACCTAACCCTAACACTACTCCTAAACCAAACCCTAAATCTAACCCTAACCCTAAACCTAATCCTAACTCTAAACCTAACCCTAACCCTAACCCAAACCCTAACACTAACACTAAGCTTAACCCTAACAC
>JAJHUQ010000036.1:2052500-2055000 GCA_035773235.1 Eospalax fontanierii | reverse complement strand
TAAAACCCAAACCCTAACACTAACCCTAACCCAAACCCTAATAATAACCCTAAACCTAAACCTAACCCCTAATCCTAACCCTAACCCTAACCCAAACCCTAACCCTAACCCTAACCCTAACCGTAACATTAATCCTAAGCCTTACCCTAACCCTAATGCTAACCCTAAACCTAATTCAAACTCAAACCCTAACCCTAATTCTAACCCTAACCGAAACACTAACCCTAACCCTAAACCTAACCCAAAACATAACCCACACCGAAACCCTAACCCTAACCCTAACCCTAACCAAAACCCACACCGTAAGCCTAACCCTAACACAAACCCTAACACTAACCCTAATCGTACACTTAAACCCTAACCCTAACCCTAACCATAAACCAAACTTAAAGCCTAACCCTAACCCTAATCCTAAAACTAACCCTACCCATAAGCCTAAACCAACCCATAACCCTAATCCTAATTCTAACCCAAACCCTAACCTAAACCTAACCATAACCCAAACCCAAACCCTAACCCTACCCCTAACTCTAACCCAAATCCTAACACTAACCCAAACCCTAACCCTAACCCAAACCTAAACCATAACCCAAATACTAACCCTAATCCTAACCCTAACCCTAACCCTCATCCTTATCCTAACCCTAACCCTAACCCTTATCCTTACCCAAACCCAAACTCTAAAACTAACCCTAATCAGAAACCTAACCGTAATCCTAATCCTAACCGTAACCCTAATCCTAACCCAACTCCTAACTCTCACCCTAACTCTAACCCAAACCCGAACCCTAACCCTAACCCTAACCCAAATCCTAACCCTAACCCTAACCCTAACCCAAACCCTAACCCTAATCCAAACGCTAACGCAAAACCAAACCCTAATCCTAACCCTAAACTTAACCCAAAACCTCACCCTAACCCTAACCCTAACCCTAAACCTAACCATAACCCTAACCCTAACCATAAACCAAACCGAAACCTAACCCTAAACTTTACCCTAATCGTAACTCAAACCCTAACCCTAAGCCAAATCCAAACCCTAAACTTTACACTAACCCTAGCCCTAACTATAACCCAAATTCAAACCTAAGCCTAACCCTAACCCAAAACCTAACCCTAATCCTAACCCTAACCCTAACCATAAGCCTAACCCAAACCCGAACCGTAACCCTAACACTAACCCAAACCCTAACCCTAACCTTAACCCTAAACCAAACCCTAATCCTAACCCTAACCCTAACATTAACCCTAACCGAAAATCTAAACCCTAACACTACTCCTAACCCTAACCCTAACCCTTACCCTTACCCAAACCCAAACCCTAAAACTAACCCTAATCCAAACCCTAACCCTAACCCTAATCCTAACCGTAACCCTAACCCTAACCCAACCCCTAACCCTCACCATAACTCTAACCCAAATCCGACTCTAACCCTAACCCTAACCCAAATCCTAACCCGAACACTAACCCAACCCAAACCCTAAACAAAACCCAAACCCAAACCCTAACTCTAACCCTAACAATAACCCAAACTCTAACCCTAACGCTAACTCAAAACCTAAACCTAACCCTAACCTTAACTCTAACCCTAATCCTAATGCAAACCAAACACTGACACTAACCCTAACCCTAACCCTTACCCTTACCCAAACCCAAACCCTAAAACTAACCCTAATCCAAACCCTAACCCTAACCCTAACCCTAACCCAAACCCTAACCCTAAACCAAACCCTAACCCTAACCCTAACCCTAAACCTAACCCTAACCCAAACCCTAACCCTAAACCTAACCCTACCCCTAACCCTAACCCTAACCCTAACTCAAACCCTAACCCTAACCCTAACCCGAACCCGAACCCAAACCCTAATCCTAACCCAAAACCTAACCCAAAGCCTAAACCTAACCCTAACACTACTCCTAAAACAAACCCTAAATCTAACACTAACCGTAAACCTAATCCTAACTCTAAACCTAACCCTAACCCTAACCCAAACCCTAACACTAACACTAAGCTTAACCCTAACACTAACACAAAACCTAACCCTAACACTAACCCTAATTCTAACTAAAACCCAAACCCTAACACTAACCCTAAGCCAAAACTTAATAATAACCCTAAACCTAAACCTAACCCCTAATCCTAACCCTAACCCTAACCCAAACCCTAACCCTAACCCTAACCCTAACCAAAACACTAATCCTAAACCTTACCCTAACCCTAATGCTAAACCTAAACCTAATTCAAACTCAAACCCTAACCCTAATCCTAACCCGAACCGAAACCCTAACCCTTACCCTAAACCTAACCCAAAACATAACCCACACCGAAACCCGAACCCTAACCCTAACCCTAACAAAAACCCACACCGTAAGCCTAACCCTAACCCAAACCCTAACCCTAACCCTAACCCTAACCCAAACCCTAACCCTAACCCTAACCCTAAACCTAACCTAAACCCTAACCCTAACCCTAATCCTAACCCTAATGCTAACCCTAAA
>JAJHUQ010000036.1:2042500-2047500 GCA_035773235.1 Eospalax fontanierii | reverse complement strand
CCTAATTCAAACTCAAACTCTAACCCTAATCCTAACGTGAAACGAAACCCTAACCCTAACCCTAAACCTAACCCAAAACATAACCCACACCGAAACCCTCCCCCTCCCCCTAACCCAACCCCACACCATAACCCTAACCCTAACCCAAACCCTAACACTAACCCTAATCCTACCCTTAAACCCTAAACCTAACCCTAACCATAACCCAAACCTAAAGCCTAACCCTAACCATAACCCTAATCCAACCCCTAACCCTAACCCTAACTCTAACATAAACCCTAACCTAACCCTAACCCTAGTCCTAACCCTACCCCTAACCCTAACCCTAAACCTAAACTTAACCCTTACCCAAACCCAAACTCTAAAGCTAACTCTAATCGGAACCCTAACCCTAACCCTAATCCTAACCCTAACCCTAACCCTAACCCTAAACCTAACCTTAACCCTTACCCAAACCAAAACTCTAAACCTAACTCTAATCGGAACCCTAACCGTAACCCTAATCCTAACCCTAACCCTAACCATAACCCTAATCCAACACCTCACCCTAACCCTAACTCTAACCCAAACCCTAATCTAACCCTAACTCTAAAGCAAACCCAAACCCTAACCCTAACCCTAACTCTAACCCAAACCCTAACCTAACCCTAAACCTAACCCTAACTCAAAACCTAACTCTAACACTAAACCAAATCCTAACCCTAACCCTAACCCAAAACATAACCCAAATAATAACTCTAATCCTAATCCTAACCCTAACCCTCATCTTATCCTAACCCTAACCCTAACCATAACCTTAACACTAACCCTAATTCTAAACCTAACCCTAACCTTAACCCTAAACCTAACCCAAACCGAAACCCTAATCTTAACACAAACCCTAACCCTAATCCTAACCCTAAACGTAACCCTAACCCTAACCCTAACCCAAACCCTAAACCTAAACCTAATCCTAACCCAAACCCTAACCCTAACCCTAACCCTAACCCTAACCCAAACCCTAACCCTAACCCTAACCCTAACCCAAACCCTAACCCTAACCCTAACCCTAACCCTAACCCTAACTCTAAACCCTAACCCTAACCCTAACCCTAACCCTACCCCTTCCCCTCACCCTAACCCCAACCCTAACCCAAAACCAAACCCCAACCCTCACCCCTACAATAACCCAAACTCTAACCCTAACGCTAACTCAAAACCTAAACCTAACCCTAACCCTAACTCTAACCCTAATCCTAATGCAAACCAAACCCTGACACTAACCATAACCCTAACCCTTACCCTTACCCAAACCCAAACCCTAAAACTAACCCTAATCCAAACCCTAACCCTAACCCTAACCCTAACCCAAACCCTAACCCTAACCCAAACCCTAACCCTAACCCTAACCCTAACCCTAAACCTAACCCTAACCCAAACCCTAACCCTAACCCTAACCCTACACCTACCCCTAACCCTAACCCTAACTCAAACGCTAACTCTAACCCTAACCCGAACCCGAACCCCAACCCTAATCCTAACCCTAAACCTAACCCAAAGCCTAAACCTAACCCTAACACTACTCCTAAACCAAACCCTAAACCTAATCCTAACCCTAAACGTAACCCTAACCCTAACCCTAACCCTAACCCAAACCCTAAACCTAACCCTAATCCTAACCCAAACCCTAACCCTAACCCTAACCCTAACTCTAACCCAAACCCTAACCCTAACCCTAACCCTAACCCAAACCCTAACCCTAACCCTAACCCTAACCCTAACCCTAACACAAACCCTAACCCTAACCCTAACATTACCCCTACCCCTAACCCTAACCCTAACCCTAACTCAAACCCTAACCCTAACCCTAACCCGAACCCGAAACCAAACCCTAACCCTAAACCTAACCCAAACCCTAAACCTAACCCTAACAATACTCCTAAACCAAACCCTAAATCTAACCCTAACCCTAAACCTAATCCTAACTCTAAACCTAACCCTAACCCTAACCCTAACCCTTACCCAAACCCAAACCCTAAAACTAACCCTAATCCAAACACTAACCCTAACCCTAATCCTAACCGTAACCCTAACCCTAACCCAAACCCTAACCTTCACCATAACTCTAACCCAAGTCCGACTCTAACCCTAACCCAAATCCTAACCCGAAACCTAAACCTAACCCTAACCCAAACCCTAACCCTAACCCAAAACCTAACCAAACCCAAACCCTAACCCTAACCCTAGCGCCAACCCTAACCATAACCCTAACCCTAACCCTAATGCTAAACCTAACCATAACCCTAACCCTAACCCTAAACCTAACCAAACCTAAACCCTAACCCAAACCCTAATCCTAACACTAACCCTAACACTAACCCTAACCAAAAACCTAAACGCTAACCCTACTCCTATCGCTAACCCTAACCCTAACACAAACCCTAACCCCAAACGTAACCTTAACCCAAACCCTAACCCTAACCTTAACCCAAACCCAAACCCTAATCTTAACACAAACCCTAACCCTAATCCTAACCCTAACATTAACCCTAACCCAAATGCTAACCCTAACCCTAACCCTAACCCAAACCTTAACCCTAAACCTAACCCTAACCCTAACCAAAACCCAAACCCTAACCCTAACCCTAATCCTAACCCTAATGCTAACCCTAAACCTAACCCTAACAGTAACCCTAGTCCTAACCCTAACCCTAACCCAAACCCTAACCCTAACCCTAACGCCAACCCTAACCATAACCCTAACCCTAACCCTAATGCTAAACCTAACCATAACCCTAACCCTAACCCTAAACCTAACCAAACCTAAACCCTAACCCAAACCCTAATCCTAACACTAACCCTAACACTAACCCTAACCAAAAACCTAAACGCTAACCCTACTCCTAACGCTAACCCTAACCCTAACACAAACCCTAACCCCAAACGTAACCTTAACCCAAACCCTAACCCTAACCTTAACCCAAACCCAAACCCTAATCTTAACACAAACCCTAACCCTAATCCTAACCCTAACATTAACCCTAACCCAAATGCTAACCCTAACCCTAACCCTAACCCAAACCTTAACCCTAAACCTAACCCTAACCCTAACCAAAACCCAAACCCTAACCCTAACCCTAATCCTAACCCTAATGCTAACCCTAAACCTAACCCTAACAGTAACCCTAGTCCTAACCCTAACCCTAACCCAAACCCTAACACTAACCCTAACCCTAACCCAAACCCTAAATCAAACCCTAAACCTAACCCTAACCATAACCCGAACCCAAACACTAACCCTAACCCTAACACTAACTGAAACACTAATCCTAAACCTAACCCTAACCCTAATGCTAACCCTAAACCTAATTCCAATTCAAACCCTAACCCTAACCCTAAACCTATCCTAAAACATAACCCAAACCGAAACCCTTACCCTAAACCTAACCCTAACCCTAAAACCTAACCCTAACACTTACCCTAACCATAACCCAAACCTAAAACCAAACCCTAACCCTAATTCAAACCCTAACCCTAACCCTAATCCGAGTCCTAACCCTAACCCTAACCCTAAACCTAAACCTAACCTTAACCCTTACCCAAACCCAAACTCTAAACCTAACTCTAATCGGAACCCTAAACCTAACCCTAATCCTAACCCTAACCCTAACCATAACCCTAATCCTAGTCCTAACCCTAACCCTAACCCTAACCCTAAACCTAACCTTAACCCTTACCGAAACCCAAACTCTAAACCTAACTCTAATCGGAACCCTAACCCTAACCCTAACCCTAACCATAACACTAATCCAACACCTCACCCTAACCCTAACTCTAACCCAAACCCTAACGTAACCCTAACTCTAAACCAAACCCAAACCCTAACCCTAACCCTAACTCTAACCCAAACCCCAATGTAAGCCTAAAACTAACCCTAACTCAAACCCTAACTCTAACACTAACCCAAACCCTTAACCTAACCATAACCCTAATCCAACACCTCAACCTAACCCTAACTCTAACCCAAACCCTAACCTAACCCTAACTCTAAACCAAACCCAAACCGTAACCCTAACACTGACTCTAACCCAAACCCTAATCTAACCCTAAACCTAACCCTAACCCTAACCCTAACCCTAACCCTAACTCAAACCCTAACCATAACCCTAACCCTAACCCTAACCCATACCCTAACCCTAACCCTAACCCTAACCCTAACCCTAATCCTAACCGTAATGCTAACCCTAACACTAACCCTAGTCCTAACTCTAACCCTAAGCCAAACCCTAACACTAACCCTAACCATAACCCTAACCCTAAATCAAACCCTAACCCTCACCTAACCCTAACCCTAACCCTAACCCTAACCCTAACCCTAAACCTAACCTTAACCCTTACCCAAACCCAAAGTCTAAACCTAACTCTAATCGGAACTCTAACCGTAACCCTAATCCTAACCCTAACCCTAACCATAACCCTAATCCAACACCTCACCCTAACCCTAACTCTAACCCAAACCCTAAACCTAAGCCTAACTCAAAACCTAATTCTAACACTAACCCAAATCCTAACCCTAACCCTAACCCAAACCATAACCCAAATAATAACCCTAATCCTAACCCTAACCCTAACCCTCATCCTTATCCTAACCCTAACCCTAACCCTAACCTTAACACTAACCCTAATTCCTAACCTAACCCTAACCTTAACCCTAACCCTAACCCAAACACAAACCCTAATCTTAACACAAACCCTAACCCTAATCCTAACCCTAACCTTAACCGTAACCCTAACCCTAACCCAAACCCTAACCCTAACCCTAACCCTAATCCTAACCCAAACCCTAACCCTAACCCTAACCCTAACCCTAACCCTAACCCTAACCCAAACCCTAACCCTAAACCTAACCCTAACCCAAACCCTAACCCTAACCCTAACCCTAACACAAACCCTAACACTAACCCTAATCCTAACCCTAATGCTAACCCTAAACCTAACACTAACACTAACCCTAGTCCTAA
>JAJHUQ010000036.1:2015000-2022500 GCA_035773235.1 Eospalax fontanierii | reverse complement strand
AACCCTAACCCTAACCCTAAACCTAACCAAACCTAAACCCTAACCCATACCCTAATCCTAACACTACCCCTAACAGTAACGCTAACCGAAAACCTAAACCCTAACCCTACTCCTAACCCTAACCCTAACCCTAACACAAACCCTAACCCTAAACGTAACCTTAACCCAAACCCTAACCCTAACCTTAACCCAAACCCAAACCTAATCTTAACACAAAACCTAACCCTAATCCTAACCCTAACCCTAACCCTAACCCAAACCGTAACCCTAACCCTAACCCTAACCCTAACCCTAACCCAAACCCTAACCCTAACCCTAACACTAACCCTAACCCAAACCCTAAACTTAACCCTAATCCTAACCCTAATGCTAACCCTAAACCTAACCCTAACACTAACCCTAGTCCTAACCCTAACCCTAACCCAAACCCTAACACTAACACTAAGCTTAACCCTAACACTAACACAAAACCTAACCCTATCACTAACCCTAATTCTAACTAAAAACCCAACCCTAACACTAACCCTAACCCAAACCCTAAAAATAACCCTAAACCTAAACCTAACCCCTAATCCTAACCCTAACCCTAACCCAAACCCTAAACCTAACCCTAACCCTAAACGAAACACTAATCCTAAACCTTACCCTAACCCTAATGCTAACCCTAAACCTAATTCAAACTCAAACCCTAACCCTAATCCTAACCCGAACAGAAACACTAACCCTAACCCTAAACCTAACCCAAAACATAACCCACACCGAAACCCTAACCCTAACCCTAACCCTAACCAAAACCCACACAGTAAGCCTAACCCTAACACAAACCCTAACACTAACCCTAATCCTACACTTAAACCCTAACCCTAACCATAAACCAAACTTAAAGCCTAACCCTAACCCTAATCCTAAAACTAACCCTAACCATAACCCTAATCCAACCCATAACCCTAAACCTAACTCTAACCCAAACCCTAACCTAAACCTAACCATAACCCAAACCCAAACCCTAACCCTAACTCTAACCCAAATCCTAACACTAACCCAAACCCTAACCCTAACCCAAACCTAAACCATAACCCAAATACTAACCCTATCCTAACCCTAACCCTAACCCTCATCCTTATCCTAACCCTAACCCTAACCCTTATCCTTACCCAAACCCAAACTCTAAAACTAACCCTAATCAGAAACCTAACCGTAATCCTAATCCTAACCGTAACCCTAATCCTAACCCAACTCCTAACTCTCACCCTAACTCTAACCCAAACCCGAACCCTAACCCTAACCCTAACCCTAATAATAACCCTAAACCTAAACCTAACCCCTAATCCTAACCCTAACCCTAACCCAAACCCTAACCCTAACCCTAACCGAAACACTAATCCTAAACCTTACCCTAACCCTAATGCTAACCCTAAACCTAATTCAAACTCAAACCCTAACCCTAATCCTAACCCGAACAGAAACCCTAACCCTAACCCTAAACCTAACCCAAAACATAACCCTAACCCAAACCCTAAACAAAACCCAAACCCAAACCCTAACTCCAACGCTAACCCTAACCATAACCCTAACCCTAACACGAATGCTAAAATTGACCATAACCCTAACCCTAACCCTAAACCTAACCAAACCTAAACCCTAACCCATACCCTAATCCTAACACTACCCCTAACAGTAACCCTAACCGAAAACCTAAACCCTAACCCTACTCCTAACCCTAACCCTAACCCTAACACAAACCCTAACCCTAAACGTAACCTTAACCCAAACCCTAACCCTAACCTTAACCCTAACCCAAACCTAATCTTAACACAAAACCTAACCCTAATCCTAACCCTAACCCTAACCCTAACCCAAACCGTAACCCTAACCCTAACCCTAACCCTAACCCAAACCCTAACCCTAACCCTAACACTAACCCTAACCCAAACCCTAAACCTAACCCTAATCCTAACCCTAATGCTAACCCTAAACCTAACCCTAACACTAACCCTAGGCCTAACCCTAACCCTAACCCAAACCCTAACACTAACACTAAGCCTAACCCTAACACTAACACAAAAACTAACCCTCACACTAACCCTAATTCTAACTAAAACCCCAACCCTAACACTAACCCTAACCCAAACCCTAAAAATAACCCTAAACCTAAAACTAACCCCTAATCCTAACCCTAACCCTAACCCAAACCCTAACCCTAACCCTAACCCTAAACGAAACACTAATCCTAAACCTTACCCTAACCCTAATGCTAACCCTAAACCTAATTCAAACTCAAACCCTAACCCTAATCCTAACCCGAACAGAAACACTAACCCTAACCCTAAACCTAACCCAAAACATAACCCACACCGAAACCCTAACCCTAACCCTAACCCTAACCAAAACCCACACAGTAAGCCTAACCCTAACACAAACCCTAACACTAACCCTAATCCTACACTTAAACCCTAACCCTAACCATAAACCAAACTTAAAGCCTAACCCTAACCCTAATCCTAAAACTAACCCTAACCATAACCCTAATCCAACCCATAACCCTAAACCTAACTCTAACCCAAACCCTAACCTAAACCTAACCATAACCCAAACCCAAACCCTAACCCTAACTCTAACCCAAATCCTAACACTAACCCAAACCCTAACCCTAACCCAAACCTAAACCATAACCCAAATACTAACCCTAATCCTAACCCTAACCCTAACCCTCATCCTTATCCTAACCCTAACCCTAACCCTTATCCTTACCCAAACCCAAACTCTAAAACTAACCCTAATCAGAAACCTAACCGTAATCCTAATCCTAACCGTAACCCTAATCCTAACCCAACTCCTAACTCTCACCCTAACTCTAACCCAAACCCGAACCCTAACCCTAACACTAACCCAAATCCTAACCCTAACCCTAACCCTAACCCAAACCCTAACCCTAATCCAAACGCTAACGCAAAACCAAACCCTAATCCTAACCCTAAACTTAACCCAAAACCTCACCCTAACCCTAACCCTAACCCTAAACTTAACCATAACCCTAACCCTAACTATAAACCAAACCGAAACCTAAACCCTAAACTTTACCCTAATCGTAACTCAAACCCTAACCCTAACCCAAATCCAAACACTAAACTTTACACTAACCCTAGCCCTAACTATAACCCAAATTCAAACCTAAGCCTAACCCTAACCCAAAACCTAACCCTAATCCTAACCCTAACCCTAACCATAAGCCTAACCCAAACCCGAACCGTAACCCTAACACTAACCCAAACCCTAACCCTAACCTTAACCCTAAACCAAACCCTAATCCTAAGCCTAACCCTAACATTAACCCTAACCGAAAATCTAAACCCTAACACTACTCCTAACCCTAACCCTAACCCTTACCCTTACCCAAACCCAAACCCTAAAACTAACCCTAATCCAAACCCTAAACCTAACCCTAATCCTAACCGTAACCCTAACCCTTACCCAACCCCTAACCCTCACCATAACTCTAACCCAAATCCGACTCTAACCCTAACCCTAACCCAAATCCTAACCAGAACCCTAACCCTAACCCAAACCCTAAACAAAACCCAAACCCAAACCCTAACTCTAACCCTAACAATAACCCAAACTCTAACCCTAACGCTAACTCAAAACCTAAACCTAACCCTAACCCTAACTCTAACCCTAATCCTAATGCAAACCAAACCCTGACACTAACCCTAACCCTAACCCTTACCCTTACCCAAACCCAAACCCTAAAACTAACCCTAATCCAAACCCTAACCCTAACCCTAACCCTAACCCAAACCCTAACCCTAACCCAAACCCTAACCCTAACCCTAACCCTAAACCTAACCCTAACCCAAACCCTAACCCTAACCCTAACCCTACCCCTAACCCTAACCCTAACCCTAACTCAAACCCTAACGCTAACCCTAACCCGAACCCGAACCCAAACCCTAATCCTAACCCTGAACCTAACCCAAAGCCTAAACCTAACCCTAACACTACTCCTAAAACAAACCCTAAATCTAACCCTAACCGTAAACCTAATCCTAACTCTAAACCTAACCCTAACCCTAACCCAAACCCTAACACTAACACTAAGCTTAACCCTAACACTAACACAAAACCTAACCCTAACACTAACCCTAATTCTAACTAAAACCCAAACCCTAACACTAACCCTAACCCAAAACTTAATAATAACCCTAAACCTAAACCTAACCCCTAATCCTAACCCTAACCCTAACCCAAACCCTAACCCTAACCCTAACCCTAACCAAAACACTAATCCTAAACCTTACCCTAACCCTAATGCTAAACCTAAACCTAATTCAAACTCAAACCCTAACCCTAATCCTAACCCGAACCGAAACCCTAACCCTTACCCTAAACCTAACCCCAAACATAACCCACACCGAAACCCTAACCCTAACCCTAACCCTAACAAAAACCCACACCGTAAGCCTAACCCTAACCCAAACCCTAACACTAACCCTAATCCTAACCCAAACCCTAACCCTAACCCTAACCCTATCTCAAACCCTAACCATAACCCTAACCCTAACCCAAACCCTAACCCTAACCCTAACCCTAAACCTAACCTAAACCCTAACCCTAACCCTAATCCTAACCCTAATGCTAACCCTAAACCTAACCCTAACACAAACCCTAGACTTAACCCTAACCCTAACCCTAACCCTAACCCTAACCCTAATGCTAACCCTAAACCTAATTCAAACTCAAACCCTAACCCTAATCCTAACCCTAACCCTAACCCTAACCCTAACCCTAAACCTAACCCAAAACATAACCCAAACCGAAACCCTAACCCTAACACAAACCCTAACCCTAATCCTAACCCTAACCCTAAACCTAATCCTAGTACTAACCCTAACCCTAACCCTAACCCTAACCCTAACCCTAACCTTAACCCTTACCCAAACCCAAACTCTAAACCTAACTCTAATCGGAACCGTAACCCTAACCCTAACCCTAACCCTAACCGAAACACTAATCCTAAATCTAACCCTAACCCTAATGCTAACCCTAACCCTAATTCAAACTCAAACTCTAACCCTAATCCTAACCTGAACCGAAACCCTAACCCTAACCCTAAACCTAACCCAAAACATAACCCACACCGAAACCCTAACCCTCACCCTAACCCAAACCCACACCGTAACCCTAACCCTAACCCAAACCCTAACACTAACCCTAATCCTACCCTTAAACCCTAACCCTAACCCTAACCATAACCCAAACCTAAAGCCTAAACCTAACCATAACCCTAATCCAACCCCTAACCCTAACCCTAACTCTAACATAAACCCTAACCTAACCCTAACCCTAACCCTATACCTAGTACTAACCCTACCCCTAACCCTAACCCTAAACCTAAACTTAACCCTTACCCAAACCCAAACTCTAAACCTAACTCTAATCGGAACCCTAACCCTAACCCTAATCCTAACCCTAACCCTAACCCTAACCCTAAACCTAACCTTAACCCTTACCCAAACCAAAACTCTAAACCTAACTCTAATCGGAACCCTAACCGTAACCCTAATCCTAACCCTAACTCTAACCATAACCCTAATCCAACACCTCACCCTAACCCTAACTCTAACCCAAACCCTAATCTAAGCCTAACTCTAAACCAAACCCAAACCCTAACCCTAACCCTAACTCTAAGCCAAACCCTAACCTAACCCTAAACCTAACCCTAACTCAAAACCTAACTCTAACACTAAACCAAATACTAACCCTAACCCTAACCCAAAACATAACCCAAATAATAACCCTAATCCTAACCCTAACCCTAACCCTCATCCTTATCCTAACCCTAACCCTAACCCTAACCTTAACACTAACCCTAATTCTAAACCTAACCCTAACCTTAACCCTAAACCTAACCCAAACCGAAACCCTAATCTTAACACAAACCCTAACCCTAATCCTAACCCTAAACGTAACCCTAACCCTAACCCTAACCCAAACCCTAAACCTAACCCTAATCCTAACCCAAACCCTAACCCTAACCCTAACCCTAACCCTAACCCTAACCCTAACCCAACCCCTAACCCTCACCATATCTCTAACCCAAATCCGACTCTAACCTTAACCCTAACCCAAATCCTAACCCGAACCCTAACCCTAACCCTAACCCAAACCCTAACCCTAACCCAAACCCTAAACAAAACCCAAACCCAAACCCTAACTCCAACGCTAACCCTAACCATAACCCTAACCCTAACACGAATGCTAAAATTGACCATAACCCTAACCCTAACCCTAAACCTAACCAAACCTAAACCCTAACCCATACCCTAATCCTAACACTACCCCTAACAGTAACCCTAACCGAAAACCTAAACCCTAACCCTACTCCTAACCCTAACCCTAACCCTAACACAAACCCTAACCCTAAACGTAACCTTAACCCAAACCCTAACCCTAACCTTAACCCAAACCCAAACCTAATCTTAACACAAAACCTAACCCTAATCCTAACCCTAACCCTAACCCTAACCCAAACCGTAACCCTAACCCTAACCCTAACCCTAACCCTAACCCAAACCCTAACCCTAACCCTAACACTAACCCTAACCCAAACCCTAAACCTAACCCTAATCCTAACCCTAATGCTAACCCTAAACCTAACCCTAACACTAACCCTAGTCCTAACCCTAACCCTAACCCAAACCCTAACACTAACACTAAGCTTAACCCTAACACTAACACAAAACCTAACCCTAACACTAACCCTAATTCTAACTAAAACCCCAACCCTAACACTAACCCTAACCCAAACCCTAAAAATAACCCTAAACCTAAACCTAACCCCTAATCCTAACCCTAACCCTAACCCAAACCCTAACCCTAACCCTAACCCTAAACGAAACACTAATCCTAAACCTTACCCTAACCCTAATGCTAACCCTAAACCTAATTCAAACTCAAACCCTAACCCTAATCCTAACCCGAACAGAAACACTAACCCTAACCCTAAACCTAACCCAAAACATAACCCACACCGAAACCCTAACCCTAACCCTAACCCTAACCAAAACCCACACAGTAAGCCTAACCCTAACACAAACCCTAACACTAACCCTAATCCTACACTTAAACCCTAACCCTAACCATAAACCAAACTTAAAGCCTAACCCTAACCCTAATCCTAAAACTAACCCTAACCATAACCCTAATCCAACCCATAACCCTAAACCTAACTCTAACCCAAACCCTAACCTAAACCTAACCATAACCCAAACCCAAACCCTAACCCTAACTCTAACCCAAATCCTAACACTAACCCAAACCCTAACCCTAACCCAAACCTAAACCATAACCCAAATACTAACCCTAATCCTAACCCTAACCCTAACCCTCATCCTTATCCTAACCCTAACCCTAACCCTTATCCTTACCCAAACCCAAACTCTAAAACTAACCCTAATCAGAAACCTAACCGTAATCCTAATCCTAACCGTAACCCTAATC
>JAJHUQ010000036.1:1987500-2010000 GCA_035773235.1 Eospalax fontanierii | reverse complement strand
CATAACCCTAACCCTAACACGAATGCTAAAATTGACCATAACCCTAACCCTAACCCTAACCCTAACCAAACCTAAACCCTAACCCATACCCTAATCCTAACACTATCCCTAACACTAACCCTAACCGAAAACCTAAACCCTAACCCTACTCCTAACCCTAACCCTAACCCTAACACAAACCCTAACCCTAAACGTAACCTTAACCCAAACCCTAACCCTAACCATAACACAAAGCCAAACCCTAATCTTAACACAAAACCTAACCCTAATCCTAACCCTAACCCTAACCCTAACCCAAACCGTAACCCTAATCCTAACCCTAACCCTAACCCAAAACCTAAACCTAACCCTAACCCTAACCCTAACCCAAACCCTAACCCTAACCCTAATCCTAACCCTAATGCTAACCCTAAACCTAACCCTAACACTAACCCTAGTCCTAACCCTAACCCTAACCCAAACCCTAACACTAACCCTAACCCTAAACTTAACCCTAAATCAAACCCTAACCCTAACCCAAACCCGAACCCAAACCCTAACCCTAACCCTAACCCTAACTGAAACACTTATCCTAAACCTAACCCTAACCCTAATGCTAACCCTAAACCTAATTCAAACTCAAACCCTAACCCTAATCCTAACCCAAACCAAACCCTAACCCTAACCCTAAAACTAACCCAAAACATAACCGAAACCGAAACCGTAACCCTAACCGTAACCCTAACCCTAATCCTAATCCTAACCATAACCCTAACCCTAACCGTAACCCTAACCCTAAACCAACCCCTAACCCTCACCATAACTCTAACCCAAATCCGACTCTAATCCTAACCCTAACCCAAATCCTAACCCGAACCCTAACTCTAACCCTAACCCAAACCCTAACCCTATCCCAAACCCTAACCCAAACCCAAACCCTAACCCTAACCCTAAAGCTAACCCTAACCATAAACCTAACCCTAACCCTAATGCTAAACCTAACCATAACCCTAACTCTAACCCTAACCCTAACCCTAACCCAAACCCTAACCCTAACCCTAACCCTAACCCTAACCCAAACCCTAACCCTAATGCTAATCCTAACCCTAATGCTAACCCTAAACCTAACCCTAACACTAACCCTACAGCTAACCGTAACCCTAACCCAAACCCTAACACTAACCCTAACCCTAACCTTAATCCTAAATCAAACCCTAACCCTAACCCTAACCCGAACCCAAACCCTAACCCTAACCCTAACCCTAAATGAAACACTTATCCTAAACCTAACCCTAACCCTAATGCTAACCCTAAACCTAATTCAAACTCAAACCCTAACCCTAATTCTAACCCAACCCAAACCCTAACCCTAACCCTAAAACTAACCCAAAACATAACCGAAACCTAAACCGTAACCCTAACCGTAACCCTAACCCTAATCCTAACCCTAACCCTAACCATAACCCGAAACCCTAACCCTAACACTTACCCTAAACATAACCCAAATCTAAATCCAAACCCTAACCATAATCCTAACCCTAACCCTAACCCTAATCCAAGTCCTAAACCTAACCCTAACCCTAACCCTAACCCTAACCTTAACCCTTACAAAACCCAAACTCTAAACCTAACTCTAATCGGAACCCTAACCCTAACCCTAATCCTAACCCTAACCCTAACTATAACACTAAACCAACTCCTCACCCTAACACTAACTCTAACCCAAACCCAAACATAAACCTAACTCTAAACCAAACCCAAACCTAACCCTAAACCTAACTCTAACCCAAACCGTAACCTAACCCTATACCTAAGCCTAACTCAAACCCTAACACTAACCCAAACCCTAACCCTAACCCTAACCCAAACCATAACCCAAATAATAACACTAATCCTAACCCTAACCCTAACCCTCATCCTTATCCTAACCCTAACCCTATCCCTAACCTTAACCCTACCCCTAATTCTAACCCTAACCCTAACCCTAACCCTAACCCAAACCCAAACCCTGATCTTAACAGAAACCCTAACTCTAATCCTAACCCTAACCCTAACCAGACCCTAACCCTAACCCTAAACCTAACCCTAACCCAAACCCTAACCCTAACCCTAACCCTAACCCTAACCCTAACCCAAACCCTAAACCTAACGCTAATCCTAACCCTAATGCTAACCCTAAACCTAACCCTAACACTAACCCTACTCCTAACCGTAACCCTAACCCAAACCCTAACACTAACCCTAAACCTAACCCTAACCCAAACCCTAACCCTAACGCTAATCCTAACCCTAATGCTAACCCTAAACCTAACCCTAACACTAACCCTACTCCTAACCGTAACCCTAACCCAAACCCTAACACTAACCCTAACCCTAACCTTAACCCTAAATCAAACCCTAACCCTAACCCAAACCCGAACCCAAACCCTAACCCTAACCCTAACCCTAACTGAAACACTTATCCTAAACCTAACCCTAACCCTAATGCTAACCCTAAACCTAATTCAAACTCAAACCCTAACCCTAATCCTAACCCAAACCAAACCCTTACCCTAACCCTAAAACTAACCCAAAACATAACCGAAAACGAAACCGTAACCCTAACCGTAACCCTAACCCTAATCCTAACCCTAACCATAGCCCTAAGCCTAACCGTAACCATAACCCTAAACCAACCCCTAACCCTCAGCATAACTCTATCCCAGATCCGACTCTAATCATAACCCTGACCCAAATCATAACCCGAAGCCTAACCCTAACCCTAACCCAAACCCTAACCCTATCCCAAACCCTAACCCAAACCCAAACCTAACCCTAACCCTAAAGCTAACCCTAACCATCAACCTAACCCTAACCCTAATGCTAAACCTAACCATAACCCTAATTCTAACCCTAACCCTAACCCTAACCCAAACCCTAACCCTAACCCTAACCCTAACCCAAACCCTAACCCTAACGCTAATCCTAACCCTAATGCTAACCCTAAACCTAAACCTAACACTAACCCTACACCTAACCGTAACCCTAACCGAAAACCTAACACTAACCCTAACCCTAACCTTAACCCTAAATCAAACCCTAACCCTAACCCTAACCCGAACCCAAACCATAACCCTAACCCTAACCCTAACTGAAACACTTATCCTAAACCTAACCCTAACCCTAATGCTAACCCTAAACCTAATTCAAACTCAAACCCTAACCCTAATCCTAACCCAACCCAAACCCTAACCCTAACCCTAAAACTAACCCAAAACATAACCGAAACCAAAACCGTAACCCTAACCGTAACTCTAACCCTAATCCTAACCCTAAGCATAACCCTAACCCTAACCGAAACCCTAACCCTAAACCAACCCCTAACCCTCACCATAACTCTAACCCAAATCCGACTCTAACCCTAACCCTAACCCAAATCCTAAACCGAACCCTAACCCTAACCCTAAAGCTAACCCTAACCATAACCCTAACCCTAACCCTAATGCTAATCCTAACCATAACCCTAAATCAAACCCTAAACCTAACCCAAACCCTAACCCAAACCCAAACCCTAACCCTAACCCTAAAGCTAACCCTAACCATAACCCTAACCCTAACCCTAATGCTAAACCTAACCATAACCCTAACTCTAACCCTAACCCTAACCCTAACCCTAACCCTAACCCTAAATCAAAACAAAAACCTAAGCCTAACCCTAACCCGAAACCAAACCCTAACCCTAACCCTAACCCTAACTGAAACACTAATCCTAAACCTAACGCTAACCCTAATGCTAATCCTAAACCTAATTTCAACTCAAACCCTAACCCTAACCCTAAACCTAACCCAAAACATAACCCAAAACGAAACCCTAACCTTAAACCTAACCCTAACACTAAAACCTAACCCTAACACTTACCCTAACCATAACCCAAACCTAAAACCAAACCCTAACCCTAATCCTAACCCTAACCCCAGCCCTAATCCTAGTCCTAACCCTAACCCTAACCCTAACCCTAAACCTAACCTTAACCCTTACCCAAACCCAAACTCTAAACCTAACTCTAATCGGAACCCTAACCCTAACCCTAATCCTAACCCTAACCCTAACCATAACCCTAATCCTAGTCCTAACCCTAACCCTAACCCTAACCCAAACCCTAACCCTAACCCTAACCCTAAACCAAACCCTAACCCTAACCCTAACCCTAACCCAAACCCTAACTGAAACACTTATCCTAAATCTAACCCTAACCCTAATGCTAACCCTAAACCTAATTCAAACTCAAACCCTAACCCTAATCCTAACCTTAACCCTAACCCTAACCCTAAACCTAACCCAAAACATAACCCAAACCGAAAACCTAACCCTAACCCTAACCGTAATCCTAATCCTAACCCTAACCCTAACCATAAACCTAATCCAACACCTCACCCTAACCCTAACTCTAACCTAAACCCTAACCTAACCCTAACACTAAACCAAACCCAAACCCTAACCCTAACCCTAACTGTAACCCAAACCCTAACCTAACCCAAACCCAAACCCTAATCTTAACACAAACCCTAACCGTAACCGTAACCGTAACCCTCACCCAAACCCTAACCCTAACCATAACTCTAAACCAAACCATTAACCTAACCCTAACCCTAACCCTAACCCTAACCCAAACCCTAAACCTAAACCTAATCCTAACCCTAATGCTAACCCCAAACCTAACCCTATCACTAACCCTATTCCTAACCCTTACCCTAACCCAAACCCTAACACTAACCCTACCCTTAACCCTAACCCTAAATCAAACCCTAACCCCAACCCTAAACCTAACCCGTACCCAAACCCAAACCCTAACACTAAGCCTAACTGAAACACTAATCCTAAACCTAACCCTAACCCTAATGCTAACCCTAAACCTAATTCAAACTCAATCCGTAACCCTATTCCTAACCCGAACTCAAACCCTAACCCTAACCCTAAACCTAACCCAAAACATAACCCAAACCGAAACCCTAACCCTAACCCTAACCCTAACCCTAAACCCTAACCCTAACACTAACCCTAAACATAACCCAAACCTAAACCTAAACCGTTACTTTAAACCTAACACTAACCCTAACCCTAACCCTAATCCTAGTCCTAAACCTAACCCTAACCCTAACCGTAACCCTAACCCTAACCTTAACCATTACCCAAACCCAAACTCTAAACCTAACTCTAATCGGAACCCTAACCCTAACCCTAATCCTAACCCTAACCCTAACCATAACCCTAATCCAACACCTGACCCTAACCCTAACTCTAACCCAAACCCTAACCTAACCCTAACTCTAACCCAAACCCAAACCGTAACCCTAACCCTAACTCTAACCCAAACCCCAATGTAAGCCTAAACCTAACCCTAACTCAAACCCTAACTCTAACACTAACCGAAACCCTAACACTAACCCTAACCCAAACCATAATCCAAATAATAACCCTAACCCTAACCCTAACCCTAACCCTAACCCTAACCCTAACCCTCACCCAAAACCTAACCCTAACCCTAACCCTAACCATAATCTTAACACTAACCATAACCCTAACACTAACCCAGATTCAAACCTAACCCTAACCCAAACCCTAACCCTAACCCTAACCCTAACCCTAACCCTAACCCAAACCAAAACCCTAACCCTAATCCTAACCATAATGCTAACCCTAAACCTAACTCAAACTCAAACCCTAACCCTAAGCCTAACCCTAACCCAAACCCTAACCCTAAACCTAACCCTAAACCTAAACCTAACCCTAACTAAAACCCTAACACTAACCGAACCCGAACGCAAACCATAACCCTAAGCCGAAACTTAACCAAAAACCTAAACCTAACCGTAATCCTAAACCAAACCGTAACCCTAACACTAACCCTAACCCTAACCCTAACACAAACGCTAACCCTAACACTAACACAAAACCTAAACCTAACCCTAAACCTAACCCTAAACCTAAACCAATCAATAACCCTAACCCTAAACCTAAACCTAAACTTAACCCCTAACCCCTAACCCCAAACCCTAAACCAAACCCTAACCCTAACCCTAATCCTAGTCCTAACCCTCACCCTCACCCTAACCCGAACCCTAACCCTAACCTAAACCTAAACCTAACCATAACTCAAACCCTAAATCTAACACTAACCCAAACCCTAACCCAAACCATAACCCAAATAAAAACCCTAATCCTAACCCTAACCCTAACCTTCATCCTTATCCTAACCCTAACCCTAACCGTAACCCTAACCGTAAACCTAATTCTAACCCTAACCCTAATCCTAACAGAAAACCTAACCCAAACCCTAACCCTAACCATAATCTTAACACCAACCCTAACCCTAACCCTAACCCTAACCCAAACCCGAACCCTAACCCTAACACTAACCCAAACCCTAACCCTAACCCTAACCCAAACCCTAACCCTAACCTTAACCCTAAATCAAACCCTAATCCTAACCCTAACCCTAACATTAACCCTAACCGAAAATCTAAACCCTAAACCTACTCCTAACCCTAACCCTAACCCTTACCCTTACCCAAACCCAAACCCTAAAACTAACCCTAATCCAAACCCTAACCCGAACCCTAATCCTAACCGTAACCCTAACCCTAACCCAACCCCTAACCCTCACCATATCTCTAACCCAAATCCGACTCTAACCTTAACCCTAACCCAAATCCTAACCCGAACCCTAACCCTAACCCTAACCCAAACCCTAACCCTAACCCAAACCCTAAACAAAACCCAAACCCAAACCCTAACCCTAACGCTAACCCTAACCATAACCCTAACCCTAACACGAATGCTAAAATTGACCATAACCCTAACCCTAACCCTAACCCTAACCAAACCTAAACCCTAACCCATACCCTAATCCTAACACTATCCCTAACACTAACCCTAACCGAAAACCTAAACCCTAACCCTACTCCTAACCCTAACCCTAACCCTAACACAAACCCTAACCCTAAACGTAACCTTAACCCAAACCCTAACCCTAACCATAACACAAAGCCAAACCCTAATCTTAACACAAAACCTAACCCTAATCCTAACCCTAACCCTAACCCTAACCCAAACCGTAACCCTAATCCTAACCCTAACCCTAACCCAAACCCTAAACCTAACCCTAACCCTAACCCTAACCCAAACCCTAACCCTAACCCTAATCCTAACCCTAATGCTAACCCTAAACCTAACCCTAACACTAACCCTAGTCCTAACCCTAACCCTAACCCAAACCCTAACACTAACCCTAACCCTAAACTTAACCCTAAATCAAACCCTAACCCTAACCCAAACCCGAACCCAAACCCTAACCCTAACCCTAACCCTAACTGAAACACTTATCCTAAACCTAACCCTAACCCTAATGCTAACCCTAAACCTAATTCAAACTCAAACCCTAACCCTAATCCTAACCCAAACCAAACCCTAACCCTAACCCTAAAACTAACCCAAAACATAACCGAAACCGAAACCGTAACCCTAACCGTAACCCTAACCCTAATCCTAATCCTAACCATAACCCTAACCCTAACCGTAACCCTAACCCTAAACCAACCCCTAACCCTCACCATAACTCTAACCCAAATCCGACTCTAATCCTAACCCTAACCCAAATCCTAACCCGAACCCTAACTCTAACCCTAACCCAAACCCTAACCCTATCCCAAACCCTAACCCAAACCCAAACCCTAACCCTAACCCTAAAGCTAACCCTAACCATAAACCTAACCCTAACCCTAATGCTAAACCTAACCATAACCCTAACTCTAACCCTAACCCTAACCCTAACCCAAACCCTAACCCTAACCCTAACCCTAACCCTAACCCAAACCCTAACCCTAATGCTAATCCTAACCCTAATGCTAACCCTAAACCTAACCCTAACACTAACCCTACAGCTAACCGTAACCCTAACCCAAACCCTAACACTAACCCTAACCCTAACCTTAATCCTAAATCAAACCCTAACCCTAACCCTAACCCGAACCCAAACCCTAACCCTAACCCTAACCCTAAATGAAACACTTATCCTAAACCTAACCCTAACCCTAATGCTAACCCTAAACCTAATTCAAACTCAAACCCTAACCCTAATTCTAACCCAACCCAAACCCTAACCCTAACCCTAAAACTAACCCAAAACATAACCGAAACCTAAACCGTAACCCTAACCGTAACCCTAACCCTAATCCTAACCCTAACCCTAACCATAACCCGAAACCCTAACCCTAACACTTACCCTAAACATAACCCAAATCTAAATCCAAACCCTAACCATAATCCTAACCCTAACCCTAACCCTAATCCAAGTCCTAAACCTAACCCTAACCCTAACCCTAACCCTAACCTTAACCCTTACAAAACCCAAACTCTAAACCTAACTCTAATCGGAACCCTAACCCTAACCCTAATCCTAACCCTAACCCTAACTATAACACTAAACCAACTCCTCACCCTAACACTAACTCTAACCCAAACCCAAACATAAACCTAACTCTAAACCAAACCCAAACCTAACCCTAAACCTAACTCTAACCCAAACCGTAACCTAACCCTATACCTAAGCCTAACTCAAACCCTAACACTAACCCAAACCCTAACCCTAACCCTAACCCAAACCATAACCCAAATAATAACACTAATCCTAACCCTAACCCTAACCCTCATCCTTATCCTAACCCTAACCCTATCCCTAACCTTAACCCTACCCCTAATTCTAACCCTAACCCTAACCCTAACCCTAACCCAAACCCAAACCCTGATCTTAACAGAAACCCTAACTCTAATCCTAACCCTAACCCTAACCAGACCCTAACCCTAACCCTAAACCTAACCCTAACCCAAACCCTAACCCTAACCCTAACCCTAACCCTAACCCTAACCCAAACCCTAAACCTAACGCTAATCCTAACCCTAATGCTAACCCTAAACCTAACCCTAACACTAACCCTACTCCTAACCGTAACCCTAACCCAAACCCTAACACTAACCCTAAAGCTAACCCTAACCCAAACCCTAACCCTAACGCTAATCCTAACCCTAATGCTAACCCTAAACCTAACCCTAACACTAACCCTACTCCTAACCGTAACCCTAACCCAAACCCTAACACTAACCCTAACCCTAACCTTAACCCTAAATCAAACCCTAACCCTAACCCAAACCCGAACCCAAACCCTAACCCTAACCCTAACCCTAACTGAAACACTTATCCTAAACCTAACCCTAACCCTAATGCTAACCCTAAACCTAATTCAAACTCAAACCCTAACCCTAATCCTAACCCAAACCAAACCCTTACCCTAACCCTAAAACTAACCCAAAACATAACCGAAAACGAAACCGTAACCCTAACCGTAACCCTAACCCTAATCCTAACCCTAACCATAACCCTAACCCTAACCGTAACCCTAACCCTAAACCAACCCCTAACCCTCACCATAACTCTAACCCAAATCCGACTCTAATCCTAACCCTAACCCAAATCCTAACCCGAACCCTAACCCTAACCCTAACCCAAACCCTAACCCTATCCCAAACCCTAACCCAAACCCAAACCTAACCCTAACCCTAAAGCTAACCCTAACCATCAACCTAACCCTAACCCTAATGCTAAACCTAACCATAACCCTAATTCTAACCCTAACCCTAACCCTAACCCAAACCCTAACCCTAACCCTAACCCTACCCCACACCCTAACCCTAACGCTAATCCTAACCCTAATGCTAACCCTAAACCTAAACCTAACACTAACCCTACACCTAACCGTAACCCTAACCGAAAACCTAACACTAACCCTAACCCTAACCTTAACCCTAAATCAAACCCTAACCCTAACCCTAACCCGAACCCAAACCATAACCCTAACCCTAACCCTAACTGAAACACTTATCCTAAACCTAACCCTAACCCTAATGCTAACCCTAAACCTAATTCAAACTCAAACCCTAACCCTAATCCTAACCCAACCCAAACCCTAACCCTAACCCTAAAACTAACCCAAAACATAACCGAAACCAAAACCGTAACCCTAACCGTAACTCTAACCCTAATCCTAACCCTAAGCATAACCCTAACCCTAACCGAAACCCTAACCCTAAACCAACCCCTAACCCTCACCATAACTCTAACCCAAATCCGACTCTAACCCTAACCCTAACCCAAATCCTAAACCGAACCCTAACCCTAACCCTAAAGCTAACCCTAACCATAACCCTAACCCTAACCCTAATGCTAAAGCTAACCATAACCCTAAATCTAACCCTAAACCTAACCCAAACCCTAACCCAAACCCAAACCCTAACCCTAACCCTAAAGCTAACCCTAACCATAACCCTAACCCTAACCCTAATGCTAAACCTAACCATAACCCTAACTCTAACCCTAACCCTAACCCTAACCCTAACCCTAACCCTAAATCAAAACAAAAACCTAAGCCTAACCCTAACCCGAAACCAAACCCTAACCCTAACCCTAACCCTAACTGAAACACTAATCCTAACCCTAACGCTAACCCTAATCCTAATCCTAATCCTAATCTCAACTCAAACCCTAACCCTAACCCTTAACCTAACCCAAAACATAACCCAAAACGAAACCCTAACCTTAAACCTAACCCTAACACTAAACCCTAACCCTAACACTTACCCTAACCATAACCCAAACCTAAAACCAAACCCTAACCCTAATCCTAACCCTAACCCCAGCCCTAATCCTAGTCCTAACCCTAACCCTAACCCTAACCCTAAACCTAACCTTAACCCTTACCCAAACCCAAACTCTAAACCTAACTCTAATCGGAACCCTAACCCTAACCCTAATCCTAACCCTAACCCTAACCATAACCCTAATCCTAGTCCTAACCCTAACCCTAACCCTAACCCAAACCCTAACCCTAACCCTAACCCTAAACCAAACCCTAACCCTAACCCTAACCCTAACCCAAACCCTAACTGAAACACTTATCCTAAATCTAACCCTAACCCTAATGCTAACCCTAAACCTAATTCAAACTCAAACCCTAACCCTAATCCTAACCTTAACCCTAACCCTAACCCTAAACCTAACCCAAAACATAACCCAAACCGAAAACCTAACCCTAACCCTAACCGTAATCCTAATCCTAACCCTAACCCTAACCATAAACCTAATCCAACACCTCACCCTAACCCTAACTCTAACCTAAACCCTAACCTAACCCTAACACTAAACCAAACCCAAACCCTAACCCTAACCCTAACTGTAACCCAAACCCTAACCTAACCCAAACCCAAACCCTAATCTTAACACAAACCCTAACCGTAACCGTAACCGTAACCCTCACCCAAACCCTAACCCTAACCATAACTCTAAACCAAACCATTAACCTAACCCTAACCCTAACCCTAACCCTAACCCAAACCCTAAACCTAAACCTAATCCTAACCCTAATGCTAACCCCAAACCCAACCCTATCACTAACCCTATTCCTAACCCTTACCCTAACCCAAACCCTAACACTAACCCTACCCTTAACCCTAACCCTAAATCAAACCCTAACCCCAACCCTAAACCTAACCCGTACCCAAACCCAAACCCTAACACTAAGCCTAACTGAAACACTAATCCTAAACCTAACCCTAACCCTAATGCTAACCCTAAACCTAATTCAAACTCAATCCGTAACCCTATTCCTAACCCGAACTCAAACCCTAACCCTAACCCTAAACCTAACCCAAAACATAACCCAAACCGAAACCCTAACCCTAACCCTAACCCTAACCCTAAACCCTAACCCTAACACTAACCCTAAACATAACCCAAACCTAAACCTAAACCGTTACTTTAAACCTAACACTAACCCTAACCCTAACCCTAATCCTAGTCCTAAACCTAACCCTAACCCTAACCGTAACCCTAACCCAAACCTTAACCATTACCCAAACCCAAACTCTAAGCCTAACTCTAATCGGAACCCTAACCCTAACCCTAATCCTAACCCTAACCCTAACCATAACCCTAATCCAACACCTGACCCTAACCCTAACTCTAACCCAAACCCTAACCTAACCCTAACTCTAACCCAAACCCAAACCGTAACCCTAACCCTAACTCTAACCCAAACCCCAATGTAAGCCTAAACCTAACCCTAACTCAAACCCTAACTCTAACACTAACCGAAACCCTAACACTAACCCTAACCCAAACCATAATCCAAATAATAACCCTAACCCTAACCCTAACCCTAACCCTAACCCTAACCCTAACCCTCACCCAAAACCTAACCCTAACCCTAACCCTAACCATAATCTTAACACTAACCATAACCCTAACACTAACCCAGATTCAAACCTAACCCTAACCCAAACCCTAACCCTAACCCTAACCCTAACCCTAACCCTAACCCAAACCAAAACCCTAACCCTAATCCTAACCATAATGCTAACCCTAAACCTAACTCAAACTCAAACCCTAACCCTAAGCCTAACCCTAACCCAAACCCTAACCCTAAACCTAACCCTAAACCTAAACCTAACCCTAACTAAAACCCTAACACTAACCGAACCCGAACGCAAACCATAACCCTAAGCCGAAACTTAACCAAAAACCTAAACCTAACCGTAATCCTAAACCAAACCGTAACCCTAACACTAACCCTAACCCTAACCCTAACACAAACGCTAACCCTAACACTAACACAAAACCTAAACCTAACCCTAAACCTAACCCTAAACCTAAACCAATCAATAACCCTAACCCTAAACCTAAACCTAAACTTAACCCCTAACCCCTAACCCCAAACCCTAAACCAAACCCTAACCCTAACCCTAATCCTAGTCCTAACCCTCACCCTCACCCTAACCCGAACCCTAACCCTAACCTAAACCTAAACCTAACCATAACTCAAACCCTAAATCTAACACTAACCCAAACCCTAACCCAAACCATAACCCAAATAAAAACCCTAATCCTAACCCTAACCCTAACCTTCATCCTTATCCTAACCCTAACCCTAACCGTAACCCTAACCGTAAACCTAATTCTAACCCTAACCCTAATCCTAACAGAAAACCTAACCCAAACCCTAACCCTAACCATAATCTTAACACCAACCCTAACCCTAACCCTAACCCTAACCCAAACCCGAACCCTAACCCTAACACTAACCCAAACCCTAACCCTAACCCTAACCCAAACCCTAACCCTAACCTTAACCCTAAATCAAACCCTAATCCTAACCCTAACCCTAACATTAACCCTAACCGAAAATCTAAACCCTAAACCTACTCCTAACCCTAACCCTAACCCTTACCCTTACCCAAACCCAAACCCTAAAACTAACCCTAATCCAAACCCTAACCCGAACCCTAATCCTAACCGTAACCCTAACCCTAACCCAACCCCTAACCCTCACCATATCTCTAACCCAAATCCGACTCTAACCTTAACCCTAACCCAAATCCTAACCCGAACCCTAACCCTAACCCTAACCCAAACCCTAACCCTAACCCAAACCCTAAACAAAACCCAAACCCAAACCCTAACCCTAACGCTAACCCTAACCATAACCCTAACCCTAACACGAATGCTAAAATTGACCATAACCCTAACCCTAACCCTAACCCTAACCAAACCTAAACCCTAACCCATACCCTAATCCTAACACTATCCCTAACACTAACCCTAACCGAAAACCTAAACCCTAACCCTACTCCTAACCCTAACCCTAACCCTAACACAAACCCTAACCCTAAACGTAACCTTAACCCAAACCCTAACCCTAACCATAACACAAAGCCAAACCCTAATCTTAACACAAAACCTAACCCTAATCCTAACCCTAACCCTAACCCTAACCCAAACCGTAACCCTAATCCTAACCCTAACCCTAACCCAAACCCTAAACCTAACCCTAACCCTAACCCTAACCCAAACCCTAACCCTACCCCTAATCCTCACCCTAATGCTAACCCTAAACCTAACCCTAACACTAACCCTAGCCCTAACCCTAACCCTAACCCAAACCCTAACACTAACGCAAACCCTCAACTTAACCCTAAATCAAACCCTAACCCTAACCCAAACCCGAACCCAAACCCTAACCCTAACCCTAACCCTAACTGAAACACTTATCCTAAACCTAACCCTAACCCTAATGCTAACCCTAAACCTAATTCAAACTCAAACCCTAACCCTAATCCTAACCCAAACCAAACCCTAACCCTAACCCTAAAACTAACCCAAAACATAACCGAAACCGAAACCGTAACCCTAACCGTAACCCTAACCCTAATCCTAATCCTAACCATAACCCTAACCCTAACCGTAACCCTAACCCTAAACCAACCCCTAACCCTCACCATAACTCTAACCCAAATCCGACTCTAATCCTAACCCTAACCCAAATCCTAACCCGAACCCTAACTCTAACCCTAACCCAAACCCTAACCCTATCCCAAACCCTAACCCAAACCCAAACCCTAACCCTAACCCTAAAGCTAACCCTAACCATAAACCTAACCCTAACCCTAATGCTAAACCTAACCATAACCCTAACTCTAACCCTAACCCTAACCCTAACCCAAACCCTAACCCTAACCCTAACCCTAACCCTAACCCAAACCCTAACCCTAATGCTAATCCTAACCCTAATGCTAACCCTAAACCTAACCCTAACACTAACCCTACACCTAACCGTAACCCTAACCCAAACCCTAACACTAACCCTAACCCTAACCTTAATCCTAAATCAAACCCTAACCCTAACCCTAACCCGAACCCAAACCCTAACCCTAACCCTAACCCTAAATGAAACACTTATCCTAAACCTAACCCTAACCCTAATGCTAACCCTAAACCTAATTCAAACTCAAACCCTAACCCTACTTCTACCCCAACCCAAACCCTAACCCTAACCCTAAAACTAACCCAAAACATAACCGAAAGCTAAACCGTAACCCTAACCGTAACCCTAACCCTAATCCTAACCCTAACCCTAACCATAACCCGAAACCCTAACCCTAACACTTACCCTAAACATAACCCAAATCTAAATCCAAACCCTAACCATAATCCTAACCCTAACCCTAACCCTAATCCAAGTCCTAAACCTAACCCTAACCCTAACCCTAACCCTAACCTTAACCCTTACAAAACCCAAACTCTAAACCTAACTCTAATCGGAACCCTAACCCTAACCCTAATCCTAACCCTAACCCTAACTATAACACTAAACCAACTCCTCACCCTAACACTAACTCTAACCCAAACCCAAACATAAACCTAACTCTAAACCAAACCCAAACCTAACCCTAAACCTAACTCTAACCCAAACCGTAACCTAACCCTATACCTAAGCCTAACTCAAACCCTAACACTAACCCAAACCCTAACCCTAACCCTAACCCAAACCATAACCCAAATAATAACACTAATCCTAACCCTAACCCTAACCCTCATCCTTATCCTAACCCTAACCCTATCCCTAACCTTAACCCTACCCCTAATTCTAACCCTAACCCTAACCCTAACCCTAACCCAAACCCAAACCCTGATCTTAACAGAAACCCTAACTCTAATCCTAACCCTAACCCTAACCAGACCCTAACCCTAACCCTAAACCTAACCCTAACCCAAACCCTAACCCTAACCCTAACCCTAACCCTAACCCTAACCCAAACCCTAAACCTAACGCTAATCCTAACCCTAATGCTAACCCTAAACCTAACCCTAACACTAACCCTACTCCTAACCGTAACCCTAACCCAAACCCTAACACTAACCCTAAACCTAACCCTAACCCAAACCCTAACCCTAACGCTAATCCTAACCCTAATGCTAACCCTAAACCTAACCCTAACACTAACCCTACTCCTAACCGTAACCCTAACCCAAACCCTAACACTAACCCTAACCCTAACCTTAACCCTAAATCAAACCCTAACCCTAACCCAAACCCGAACCCAAACCCTAACCCTAACCCTTACCCTAACTGAAACACTTATCCTAAACCTAACCCTAACCCTAATGCTAACCCTAGACCTAATTCAAACTCAAACCCTAACCCTAATCCTAACCCATACCAAACCCTTACCCTAACCCTAAAACTAACCCAAAACATAACCGAATTCGAAACCGTAACCCTAACCGTAACCCTAACCCTAATCCTAACCCTAACCATAACCCTAACCCTAACCGTAACCCTAACCCTAAACCAACCCCTAACCCTCACCATAACTCTAACCCAAATCCGACTCTAATCCTAACCCTAACCCAAATCCTAACCCGAACCCTAACCCTAACCCTAACCCAAACCCTAACCCTATCCCAAACCCTAACCCAAACCCAAACCTAACCCTAACCCTAAAGCTAACCCTAACCATCAACCTAACCCTAACCCTAATGCTAAACCTAACCATAACCCTAATTCTAACCCTAACCCTAACCCTAACCCTAACCCTAACCCTAACCCTAACCCTAACCCAAACCCTAACCCTAATGCTAATCCTAACCCTAATGCTAACCCTAAACCTAACCCTAACACTAACCCTACACCTAACCGTAACCCTAACCCAAACCCTAACACTAACCCTAACCCTAACCTTAATCCTAAATCAAACCCTAACCCTAACCCTAACCCGAACCCAAACCCTAACCCTAACCCTAACCCTAAATGAAACACTTATCCTAAACCTAACCCTAACCCTAATGCTAACCCTAAACCTAATTCAAACTCAAACCCTAACCCTAATTCTAACCCAACCCAAACCCTAACCCTAACCCTAAAACTAACCCAAAACATAACCCAAACCTAAACCGTAACCCTAACCGTAACCCTAACCCTAATCCTAACCCTAACCCTAACCATAACCCGAAACCCTAACCCTAACACTTACCCTAAACATAACCCAAATCTAAATCCAAACCCTAACCATAATCCTAACCCTAACCCTAACCCTAATCCAAGTCCTAAACCTAACCCTAACCCTAACCCTAACCCTAACCTTAACCCTTACAAAACCCAAACTCTAAACCTAACTCTAATCGGAACCCTAACCCTAACCCTAATCCTAACCCTAACCCTAACTATAACACTAAACCAACTCCTCACCCTAACACTAACTCTAACCCAAACCCAAACATAAACCTAACTCTAAACCAAACCCAAACCTAACCCTAAACCTAACTCTAACCCAAACCGTAACCTAACCCTATACCTAAGCCTAACTCAAACCCTAACACTAACCCAAACCCTAACCCTAACCCTAACCCAAACCATAACCCAAATAATAACACTAATCCTAACCCTAACCCTAACCCTCATCCTTATCCTAACCCTAACCCTATCCCTAACCTTAACCCTACCCCTAATTCTAACCCTAACCCTAACCCTAACCCTAACCCAAACCCAAACCCTGATCTTAACAGAAACCCTAACTCTAATCCTAACCCTAACCCTAACCAGACCCTAACCCTAACCCTAAACCTAACCCTAACCCAAACCCTAACCCTAACCCTAACCCTAACCCTAACCCTAACCCAAACCCTAAACCTAACGCTAATCCTAACCCTAATGCTAACCCTAAACCTAACCCTAACACTAACCCTACTCCTAACCGTAACCCTAACCCAAACCCTAACACTAACCCTAAACCTAACCCTAACCCAAACCCTAACCCTAACGCTAATCCTAACCCTAATGCTAACCCTAAACCTAACCCTAACACTAACCCTACTCCTAACCGTAACCCTAACCCAAACCCTAACACTAACCCTAACCCTAACCTTAACCCTAAATCAAACCCTAACCCTAACCCAAACCCGAACCCAAACCCTAACCCTAACCCTAACCCTAACTGAAACACTTATCCTAAACCTAACCCTAACCCTAATGCTAACCCTAAACCTAATTCAAACTCAAACCCTAACCCTAATCCTAACCCAAACCAAACCCTTACCCTAACCCTAAAACTAACCCAAAACATAACCGAAAACGAAACCGTAACCCTAACCGTAACCCTAACCCTAATCCTAACCCTAACCATAACCCTAACCCTAACCGTAACCCTAACCCTAAACCAACCCCTAACCCTCACCATAACTCTAACCCAAATCCGACTCTAATCCTAACCCTAACCCAAATCCTAACCCGAACCCTAACCCTAACCCTAACCCAAACCCTAACCCTATCCCAAACCCTAACCCAAACCCAAACCTAACCCTAACCCTAAAGCTAACCCTAACCATCAACCTAACCCTAACCCTAATGCTAAACCTAACCATAACCCTAATTCTAACCCTAACCCTAACCCTAACCCAAACCCTAACCCTAACCCTAACCCTAACCCAAACCCTAACCCTAACGCTAATCCTAACCCTAATGCTAACCCTAAACCTAAACCTAACACTAACCCTACACCCAACCGTAACCCTAACCGAAAACCTAACACTAACCCTAACCCTAACCTTAACCCTAAATCAAACCCTAACCCTAACCCTAACCCGAACCCAAACCATAACCCTAACCCTAACCCTAACTGAAACACTTATCCTAAACCTAACCCTAACCCTAATGCTAACCCTAAACCTAATTCAAACTCAAACCCTAACCCTAATCCTAACCCAACCCAAACCCTAACCCTAACCCTAAAACTAACCCAAAACATAACCGAAACCAAAACCGTAACCCTAACCGTAACTCTAACCCTAATCCTAACCCTAAGCATAACCCTAACCCTAACCGAAACCCTAACCCTAAACCAACCCCTAACCCTCACCATAACTCTAACCCAAATCCGACTCTAACCCTAACCCTAACCCAAATCCTAGACCGAACCCTAACCCTAACCCTAAAGCTAACCCTAACCATAACCCTAACCCTAACCCTAATGCTAAACCTAACCATAACCCTAAATCTAACCCTAAACCTAGCCCAAACCCTAACCCAAACCCAAACCCTAACCCTAACCCTAAAGCTAACCCTAACCAAAACCCTAACCCTAACCCTAATGCTAAACCTAACCATAACCCTAACTCTAACCCTAACCCTAACCCTAACCCTAACCCTAACCCTAAATCAAAACAAAAACCTAAGCCTAACCCTAACCCGAAACCAAACCCTAACCCTAACCCTAACCCTAACTGAAACACTAATCCTAAACCTAACGCTAACCCTAATGCTAATCCTAAACCTAATTTCAACTCAAACCCTAACCCTAACCCTAAACCTAACCCAAAACATAACCCAAAACGAAACCCTAACCTTAAACCTAACCCTAACACTAAACCCTAACCCTAACACTTACCCTAACCATAACCCAAACCTAAAACCAAACCCTAACCCTAATCCTAACCCTAACCCCAGCCCTAATCCTAGTCCTAACCCTAACCCTAACCCTAACCCTAAACCTAACCTTAACCCTTACCCAAACCCAAACTCTAAACCTAACTCTAATCGGAACCCTAACCCTAACCCTAATCCTAACCCTAACCCTAACCATAACCCTAATCCTAGTCCTAACCCTAACCCTAACCCTAACCCAAACCCTAACCCTAACCCTAACCCTAAACCAAACCCTAACCCTAACCCTAACCCTAACCCAAACCCTAACTGAAACACTTATCCTAAATCTAACCCTAACCCTAATGCTAACCCTAAACCTAATTCAAACTCAAACCCTAACCCTAATCCTAACCTTAACCCTAACCCTAACCCTAAACCTAACCCAAGACATAACCCAAACCGAAAACCTAACCCTAACCCTAACCGTAATCCTAATCCTAACCCTAACCCTAACCATAAACCTAATCCAACACGTCACCCTAACCCTAACTCTAACCTAAACCCTACCCTAACCCTAACACTAAACCAAACCCAAACCCTAACCCTAACCCTAACTGTAACCCAAACCCTAACCTAACCCAAACCCAAACCCTAATCTTAACACAAACCCTAACCGTAACCGTAACCGTAACCCTCACCCAAACCCTAACCCTAACCATAACTCTAAACCAAACCATTAACCTAACCCTAACCCTAACCCTAACCCTAACCCAAACCCTAAACCTAAACCTAATCCTAACCCTAATGCTAACCCCAAACCTAACCCTATCACTAACCCTATTCCTAACCCTTACCCTAACCCAAACCCTAACACTAACCCTACCCTTAACCCTAACCCTAAATCAAACCCTAACCCCAACCCTAAACCTAACCCGTACCCAAACCCAAACCCTAACACTAAGCCTAACTGAAACACTAATCCTAAACCTAACCCTAACCCTAATGCTAACCCTAAACCTAATTCAAACTCAATCCGTAACCCTATTCCTAACCCGAACTCAAACCCTAACCCTAACCCTAAACCTAACCCAAAACATAACCCAAACCGAAACCCTAACCCTAACCCTAACCCTAACCCTAAACCCTAACCCTAACACTAACCCTAAACATAACCCAAACCTAAACCTAAACCGTTACTTTAAACCTAACACTAACCCTAACCCTAACCCTAATCCTAGTCCTAAACCTAACCCTAACCCTAACCGTAACCCTAACCCTAACCTTAACCATTACCCAAACCCAAACTCTAAACCTAACTCTAATCGGAACCCTAACCCTAACCCTAATCCTAACCCTAACCCTAACCATAACCCTAATCCAACACCTGACCCTAACCCTAACTCTAACCCAAACCCTAACCTAACCCTAACTCTAACCCAAACCCAAACCGTAACCCTAACCCTAACTCTAACCCAAACCCCAATGTAAGCCTAAACCTAACCCTAACTCAAACCCTAACTCTAACACTAACCGAAACCCTAACACTAACCCTAACCCAAACCATAATCCAAATAATAACCCTAACCCTAACCCTAACCCTAACCCTAACCCTAACCCTAACCCTCACCCAAAACCTAACCCTAACCCTAACCCTAACCATAATCTTAACACTAACCATAACCCTAACACTAACCCAGATTCAAACCTAACCCTAACCCAAACCCTAACCCTAACCCTAACCCTAACCCTAACCCTAACCCAAACCAAAACCCTAACCCTAATCCTAACCATAATGCTAACCCTAAACCTAACTCAAACTCAAACCCTAACCCTAAGCCTAACCCTAACCCAAACCCTAACCCTAAACCTAACCCTAAACCTAAAGCTAACCCTAACTAAAACCCTAACACTACCCGAACCCGAACGCAAACCATAACCCTAAGCCGAAACTTAACCAAAAACCTAAACCTAACCGTAATCCTAAACCAAACCGTAACCCTAACACTAACCCTAACCCTAACCCTAACACAAACGCTAACCCTAACACTAACACAAAACCTAAACCTAACCCTAAACCTAACCCTAAACCTAAACCAATCAATAACCCTAACCCTAAACCTAAACCTAAACTTAACCCCTAACCCCTAACCCCAAACCCTAAACCAAACCCTAACCCTAACCCTAATCCTAGTCCTAACCCTCACCCTCACCCTAACCCGAACCCTAACCCTAACCTAAACCTAAACCTAACCATAACTCAAACCCTAAATCTAACACTAACCCAAACCCTAACCCAAACCATAACCCAAATAAAAACCCTAATCCTAACCCTAACCCTAACCTTCATCCTTATCCTAACCCTAACCCTAACCGTAACCCTAACCGTAAACCTAATTCTAACCCTAACCCTAATCCTAACAGAAAACCTAACCCAAACCCTAACCCTAACCATAATCTTAACACCAACCCTAACCCTAACCCTAACCCTAACCCAAACCCGAACCCTAACCCTAACACTAACCCAAACCCTAACCCTAACCCTAACCCAAACCCTAACCCTAACCTTAACCCTAAATCAAACCCTAATCCTAACCCTAACCCTAACATTAACCCTAACCGAAAATCTAAACCCTAAACCTACTCCTAACCCTAACCCTAACCCTTACCCTTACCCAAACCCAAACCCTAAAACTAACCCTAATCCAAACCCTAACCCGAACCCTAATCCTAACCGTAACCCTAACCCTAACCCAACCCCTAACCCTCACCATATCTCTAACCCAAATCCGACTCTAACCTTAACCCTAACCCAAATCCTAACCCGAACCCTAACCCTAACCCTAACCCAAACCCTAACCCTAACCCAAACCCTAAACAAAACGCAAACCCAAACCCTAACCCTAACGCTAACCCTAACCATAACCCTAACCCTAACACGAATGCTAAAATTGACCATAACCCTAACCCTAACCCTAACCCTAACCAAACCTAAACCCTAACCCATACCCTAATCCTAACACTATCCCTAACACTAACAATAACCGAAAACCTAAACCCTAACCCTACTCCTAACCCTAACCCTAACCCTAACACAAACCCTAACCCTAAACGTAACCTTAACCCAAACCCTAACCCTAACCATAACACAAAGCCAAACCCTAATCTTAACACAAAACCTAACCCTAATCCTAACCCTAACCCTAACCCTAACCCAAACCGTAACCCTAATCCTAACCC
>JAJHUQ010000036.1:1977500-1985000 GCA_035773235.1 Eospalax fontanierii | reverse complement strand
ACCATCAACCTAACCCTAACCCTAATGCTAAACCTAACCATAACCCTAATTCTAACCCTAACCCTAACCCTAACCCAAACCCTAACCCTAACCCTAACCCTACCCCACACCCTAACCCTAACGCTAATCCTAACCCTAATGCTAACCCTAAACCTAAACCTAACACTAACCCTACACCTAACCGTAACCCTAACCGAAAACCTAACACTAACCCTAACCCTAACCTTAACCCTAAATCAAACCCTAACCCTAACCCTAACCCGAACCCAAACCATAACCCTAACCCTAACCCTAACTGAAACACTTATCCTAAACCTAACCCTAACCCTAATGCTAACCCTAAACCTAATTCAAACTCAAACCCTAACCCTAATCCTAACCCAACCCAAACCCTAACCCTAACCCTAAAACTAACCCAAAACATAACCGAAACCAAAACCGTAACCCTAACCGTAACTCTAACCCTAATCCTAACCCTAAGCATAACCCTAACCCTAACCGAAACCCTAACCCTAAACCAACCCCTAACCCTCACCATAACTCTAACCCAAATCCGACTCTAACCCTAACCCTAACCCAAATCCTAAACCGAACCCTAACCCTAACCCTAAAGCTAACCCTAACCATAACCCTAACCCTAACCCTAATGCTAAACCTAACCATAACCCTAAATCTAACCCTAAACCTAACCCAAACCCTAACCCAAACCCAAACCCTAACCCTAACCCTAAAGCTAACCCTAACCATAACCCTAACCCTAACCCTAATGCTAAACCTAACCATAACCCTAACTCTAACCCTAACCCTAACCCTAACCCTAACCCTAACCCTAAATCAAAACAAAAACCTAAGCCTAACCCTAACCCGAAACCAAACCCTAACCCTAACCCTAACCCTAACTGAAACACTAATCCTAAACCTAACGCTAACCCTAATGCTAATCCTAAACCTAATTTCAACTCAAACCCTAACCCTAACCCTAAACCTAACCCAAAACATAACCCAAAACGAAACCCTAACCTTAAACCTAACCCTAACACTAAACCCTAACCCTAACACTTACCCTAACCATAACCCAAACCTAAAACCAAACCCTAACCCTAATCCTAACCCTAACCCCAGCCCTAATCCTAGTCCTAACCCTAACCCTAACCCTAACCCTAAACCTAACCTTAACCCTTACCCAAACCCAAACTCTAAACCTAACTCTAATCGGAACCCTAACCCTAACCCTAATCCTAACCCTAACCCTAACCATAACCCTAATCCTAGTCCTAACCCTAACCCTAACCCTAACCCAAACCCTAACCCTAACCCTAACCCTAAACCAAACCCTAACCCTAACCCTAACCCTAACCCAAACCCTAACTGAAACACTTATCCTAAATCTAACCCTAACCCTAATGCTAACCCTAAACCTAATTCAAACTCAAACCCTAACCCTAATCCTAACCTTAACCCTAACCCTAACCCTAAACCTAACCCAAAACATAACCCAAACCGAAAACCTAACCCTAACCCTAACCGTAATCCTAATCCTAACCCTAACCCTAACCATAAACCTAATCCAACACCTCACCCTAACCCTAACTCTAACCTAAACCCTAACCTAACCCTAACACTAAACCAAACCCAAACCCTAACCCTAACCCTAACTGTAACCCAAACCCTAACCTAACCCAAACCCAAACCCTAATCTTAACACAAACCCTAACCGTAACCGTAACCGTAACCCTCACCCAAACCCTAACCCTAACCATAACTCTAAACCAAACCATTAACCTAACCCTAACCCTAACCCTAACCCTAACCCAAACCCTAAACCTAAACCTAATCCTAACCCTAATGCTAACCCCAAACCTAACCCTATCACTAACCCTATTCCTAACCCTTACCCTAACCCAAACCCTAACACTAACCCTACCCTTAACCCTAACCCTAAATCAAACCCTAACCCCAACCCTAAACCTAACCCGTACCCAAACCCAAACCCTAACACTAAGCCTAACTGAAACACTAATCCTAAACCTAACCCTAACCCTAATGCTAACCCTAAACCTAATTCAAACTCAATCCGTAACCCTATTCCTAACCCGAACTCAAACCCTAACCCTAACCCTAAACCTAACCCAAAACATAACCCAAACCGAAACCCTAACCCTAACCCTAACCCTAACCCTAAACCCTAACCCTAACACTAACCCTAAACATAACCCAAACCTAAACCTAAACCGTTACTTTAAACCTAACACTAACCCTAACCCTAACCCTAATCCTAGTCCTAAACCTAACCCTAACCCTAACCGTAACCCTAACCCTAACCTTAACCATTACCCAAACCCAAACTCTAAACCTAACTCTAATCGGAACCCTAACCCTAACCCTAATCCTAACCCTAACCCTAACCATAACCCTAATCCAACACCTGACCCTAACCCTAACTCTAACCCAAACCCTAACCTAACCCTAACTCTAACCCAAACCCAAACCGTAACCCTAACCCTAACTCTAACCCAAACCCCAATGTAAGCCTAAACCTAACCCTAACTCAAACCCTAACTCTAACACTAACCGAAACCCTAACACTAACCCTAACCCAAACCATAATCCAAATAATAACCCTAACCCTAACCCTAACCCTAACCCTAACCCTAACCCTCACCCAAAACCTAACCCTAACCCTAACCCTAACCATAATCTTAACACTAACCATAACCCTAACACTAACCCAGATTCAAACCTAACCCTAACCCAAACCCTAACCCTAACCCTAACCCTAACCCTAACCCTAACCCAAACCAAAACCCTAACCCTAATCCTAACCATAATGCTAACCCTAAACCTAACTCAAACTCAAACCCTAACCCTAAGCCTAACCCTAACCCAAACCCTAACCCTAAACCTAACCCTAAACCTAAACCTAACCCTAACTAAAACCCTAACACTAACCGAACCCGAACGCAAACCATAACCCTAAGCCGAAACTTAACCAAAAACCTAAACCTAACCGTAATCCTAAACCAAACCGTAACCCTAACATTAACCCTAACCCTAACCCTAACACAAACGCTAACCCTAACACTAACACAAAACCTAAACCTAACCCTAAACCTAACCCTAAACCTAAACCAATCAATAACCCTAACCCTAAACCTAAACCTAAACTTAACCCCTAACCCCTAACCCCAAACCCTAAACCAAACCCTAACCCTAACCCTAATCCTAGTCCTAACCCTCACCCTCACCCTAACCCGAACCCTAACCCTAACCTAAACCTAAACCTAACCATAACTCAAACCCTAAATCTAACACTAACCCAAACCCTAACCCAAACCATAACCCAAATAAAAACCCTAATCCTAACCCTAACCCTAACCTTCATCCTTATCCTAACCCTAACCCTAACCGTAACCCTAACCGTAAACCTAATTCTAACCCTAACCCTAATCCTAACAGAAAACCTAACCCAAACCCTAACCCTAACCATAATCTTAACACCAACCCTAACCCTAACCCTAACCCTAACCCTAAACCTAACCCTAACCCTAACCTTAACCCTAACCTAATTCTAACCCTATCCCTAACCCTAACCCTAACCCTAACCCTAACCCTAACCTTAACCCTAAATCAAACCCTAACCCTAACCCAAACCCGAACCCAAACCCTAACCCTAACCCTAACCCTAACTGAAACACTTATCCTAAACCTAACCCTAACCCTAATGCTAACCCTAAACCTAATTCAAACTCAAACCCTAACCCTAATCCTAACCCAAACCAAACCCTTACCCTAACCCTAAAACTAACCCAAAACATAACCGAAACCGAAACCGTAACCCTAACCGTAACCCTAACCCTAATCCTAACCCTAACCATAACCCTAACCCTAACCGTAACCCTAACCCTAAACCAACCCCTAACCCTCACCATAACTCTAACCCAAATCCGACTCTAATCCTAACCCTAACCCAAATCCTAACCCGAACCCTAACCCTAACGCTAACCCAAACCCTAACCCTATCCCAAACCCTAACCCAAACCCAAACCTAACCCTAACCCTAAAGCTAACCCTAACCATCAACCTAACCCTAACCCTAATGCTAAACCTAACCATAACCCTAATTCTAACCCTAACCCTAACCCTAACCCAAACCCTAACCCTAACCCTAACCCTAACCCAAACCCTAACCCTAACGCTAATCCTAACCCTAATGCTAACCCTAAACCTAAACCTAACACTAACCCTACACCTAACCGTAACCCTAACCGAAAACCTAACACTAACCCTAACCCTAACCTTAACCCTAAATCAAACCCTAACCCTAACCCTAACCCGAACCCAAACCATAACCCTAACCCTAACCCTAACTGAAACACTTATCCTAAACCTAACCCTAACCCTAATGCTAACCCTAAACCTAATTCAAACTCAAACCCTAACCCTAATCCTAACCCAACCCAAACCCTAACCCTAACCCTAAAACTAACCCAAAACATAACCGAAACCAAAACCGTAACCCTAACCGTAACTCTAACCCTAATCCTAACCCTAAGCATAACCCTAACCCTAACCGAAACCCTAACCCTAAACCAACCCCTAACCCTCACCATAATTCTAACCCAAATCCGACTCTAACCCTAACCCTAACCCAAATCCTAAACCGAACCCTAACCCTAACCCTAAAGCTAACCCTAACCATAACCCTAACCCTAACCCTAATGCTAAACCTAACCATAACCCTAAATCTAACCCTAAACCTAACCCAAACCCTAACCCAAACCCAAACCCTAACCCTAACCCTAAAGCTAACCCTAACCAAAACCCTAACCCTAACCCTAATGCTAAACCTAACCATAACCCTAACTCTAACCCAAACCCTAACCCTAACCCTAACCCTAACCCTAAATCAAAACAAAAACCTAAGCCTAACCCTAACCCGAAACCAAACCCTAACCCTAACCCTAACCCTAACTGAAACACTAATCCTAAACCTAACGCTAACCCTAATGCTAATCCTAAACCTAATTTCAACTCAAACCCTAACCCTAACCCTAAACCTAACCCAAAACATAACCCAAAACGAAACCCTAACCTTAAACCTAACCCTAACACTAAAACCTAACCCTAACACTTACCCTAACCATAACCCAAACCTAAAACCAAACCCTAACCCTAATCCTAACCCTAACCCCAGCCCTAATCCTAGTCCTAACCCTAACCCTAACCCTAACCCTAAACCTAACCTTAACCCTTACCCAAACCCAAACTCTAAACCTAACTCTAATCGGAACCCTAACCCTAACCCTAATCCTAACCCTAACCCTAATCATAACCCTAATCCTAGTCCTAACCCTAACCCTAACCCTAACCCTATACCTAACCTTAACCCTTACCCAAACCCAAACTCTAAACCTAACTCTAATCGGAACCCTAACCCTAACCCTAATCCTAACCCTAACCCTAACCATAATCCTAATCCAACACCTCACCCTAACCCTAACTCTAACCCAAACCCTAACCTAACCCTAACTCTAAACCAAACCCAAACCCTAACCTAACCCTAAACCTAACCCTAACTCAAACCCTAACACTAACCCAAACCCTAACCCTAACGCTAACCCAAACCATAACCCAAATAATAACCCTAATACTAACCCTAACCCTAACCCTCATCCTTATCCTAACCATAACCCTAACCCTAACCCTATCTCTAACTCTAATTCTAACCCTAACCCTAATCCTAACAGAAAACCTAACCCTAACCCTAACCCTAACCATAATCTTAACACTAAGCCTAACCCTCATCCTTATCTTAACCATAACCCTAACCCTAACCCTAACCCTAACCCTAACCCTAACCCTAATCCTAATCCTAACCCTAACCCTAACCCAAACCCAAACCCTAATCTTAACACAAACCCTAACCCTAACCCTAACCCTAACCCAAACCCTAAGCCTAACCCTAACCCTAAACCTAACCCAAACCCTAACCCTAACCCTAACCCTAACCCTAACCCAAAACCTAAACCTAACCCTAAACCAAACCCAAACCCTAACCCTAACCCAAACCCTAACCCAAACCCTAACTGAAACACTTATCCTAAATCTAACCCTAACCCTAATGCTAACCCTAAACCTAATTCAAACTCAAAAACTAACCCTAATCCTAACCCTAACCCTAACCCTAACCCTAAACCTAAACCTAACCCTAACCCTAAGCCTAACTGAAACACTAATCCTAAACCTAACCCTAACCCTAATGCTAACCCTAAACCTAATTCAAACTCAAACCATAACCCTATTCCTAACCCGAACCCAAACCCTAACCCTAACCATAAACCTAACCCAAAACATAACCCAAACCGAAACCCTAACCCTAACCCTAACCCTAACCCTAACCCTAACCCTAACCCTAACCTTAACCCAAACCCAAACTCTAAACCTAACTCTAATCGGAACCCTAACCCTAACCCTAACCCTAATCCTAACCCTAACCCTCACCATAACCCTAATCCTATTCCTAACCCTAACCCTAACCCTAAACCTAACCTTAACCCTTACCCAAACCCAAACTCTAAACCTAACTCTAATCGGAACCCTAACCTTAAACCTAATGCTAACCCAAACCCTAACCATAACCCTAATCCAACACCTCACCCTAACCCTAACTCTAATCCAAACCCTAACCTAACCCTAACTCTAAACCAAACACAAACCCTAACACTAACTCTAACCCAAACCCTAACCTAACCCTAAACCTAACCCTAACTCAAACCCTAACTCTAACACTAACCCAAATCCTAACCCTAACCCTAACCCAAACCATAACCCAAATAATAACCCTAATCCTAACCCTAACCCTAACCCTCATCCTTATCCTAACCCTAACCCTAACCCTAACCTTAACACTAACCCTAATTCTAAACCTAACCCTAACCTTAACCCTAACCCTAACCCAAACCCAAACCCTAATCTTAACACAAACCCTAAACCTAATCCTAACCCTAACCGTAACCCTAACCCTAACCCAAACACTAACCCTAACCCTAATCCTAACCCAAACCCTAACCCTAACCCTAAACCTAACCCTAACCCAAACCCTAACCCTAACCCTAACCCTAACCCAAACCCTAACCCTAACCCTAACCCTAACACAAACCCTAACCCTAACCCTAATCCTAACGCTAATGCTAACCCTAAACCTAACCCTAACACTAACCCTAGTCCTAACCCTAACCCTAACCCAAACCCTAACACTAACCCTAACCCTAACCCTAACCCTAAATCAAACGCTAAACCTAACCCTAACCCTTACCCAAACCCAAACCCTAATCTTAACACAAACCCTAACCCTAATCCTAACCCTAACCGTAACCCTAACCCTAACCCTAACCCAAACCCTAACCCTAACCCTAATCCTAACCCAAACCCTAACCCTAACCCTAACCCTAACCCTAACCCAAACTCTAACCCTAACCCTAACCCTAACCCAAACCCTAA
>JAJHUQ010000036.1:1940000-1955000 GCA_035773235.1 Eospalax fontanierii | reverse complement strand
CCTAACCCTAACCTTAACCCTTACAAAACCCAAACTCTAAACCTAACTCTAATCAGAACACTAACCCTAACCCTAATCCTTACCCTAACCCTAACCATAACACTAATCCAACACCTCACCCTAACACTAACTCTAACCCAAACCCAAACCTAACCCTAACTCTAAACCAAACCCAAACCTAACCCTAACCCTAACTCTAACCCAAACCCTAACCTAACCCTATACCTAACCCTAACTCAAACCCTAACTCTAAAAATAACCCAAACCCTAACCCTAACCCTAACCCAAACCATAACCCAAATAATAACACTAATCCTAACCCTAACCCTAACCCTCATCCTTATCCTAACCCTAACCCTAATCCTAACCTTAACCCTAACCCTAATTCTAACCCTAACCCTAACCCTAACCCTCATCCTCATCCTAACCCTAACCCTAGCCCTAACCCTAACCCTAATTCTAACCCTAACCCTAATCCTAACTGTAATCCTAACCCTAACCCTAACCCTAACCATAATCTTAACACTAACCCTAACCCTCATCCTTATCCTAACCCTAACCCTAACCCTAACCTTAACACTAACCCTAATTCTAACCCTAACCCTAAACCTAACCCTAACCCTAATCCTAACTCTAACCCTAACCCTAACCCAAACCCAAACCCTAATCTTAACACAAACCCTAACCCAAACCCTAACCCTAAACCTAACCCTAAACCTAACCCAACACCTAACCCTAACCCTCACCCTAACCCTAACCCAAACCCTAACCCTAACCCTAGACCAAACCCTAACCCTAACCCTAACCCTAACCCTAACCCAAACCCTAACTGAAACACTTATCCTAAAGATAACCCTAACCCTAATGCTAACCCTAAACGTAATTCAAACTCAAAACCTAACCCTAATCCTAACCCTAACCCTAACCCTAACCCTAACCCTAAGCCTACCTGAAACACTAATCCTAAAATAACCCTAACCCTAATGCTAACCCTAAACCTAATTCAAACTCAAACCATAACCCTATTCCTAACCCGAACCCAAACCCTAACCCTAACCATAAACCTAACCCAAAACATAACCCAAACCTAAACCCAAACCCTAACCCTAATCCTAACACTAACCCTAACCCTAATCCAAGTCCTAACCCTAACCCTAACCCTAACCCTAACCCTAACCCTAACCTTAACCCTTACCCAAACCCAAACTCTAAACCTAACTCTAATCGGAACCCTAACCCTAACCCTAATCCTAACCCTAACCCTAACCATAACCCTAATCCAACACCTCACCCTAACCCTAACTCTAACCCAAACCCTAACCTAACCCTAACTCTAAACCAAACCCAAACCCTAACCCTCACCCTAACTCTAACCCAAACCCCAATGTAAGCCTAAACCTAACCTAACTCAAACCCTAACTCTAACACTAACCCAAACCCTAACACTAACCTTAACCCAAACAATAAACCAAATAATAACCCTAATCCTAACCCTAACCCTAAACCTCATCCTTTTCCTGACCCTAACCCTAACCCTAAACCTAACCCTAATTCTAACCCTAACCCTAACCCTTCCCCTAACACAACACCTAACCCTAACCCTATCCCTAACCCTAACCCTAAGCCTAACCCTAACCCAAATCCGACTCTAACACTAACCCTAACCCAAATCCTAACCCGAAACCTAACCCTAACCCTAACCCAAACCCTAACCCTAACCCAAACCCTAACCCAAACCAAACCCTAACCCTAACCCTAAAGCTAACCCTAACCATAACCCTAACCCTAACCCTAATGCTAAACCTAACCATAACCCTAACTCTAACCCTAACCCTAACCCTAACGCAAACCCTAACCCTAACCCTAACCCTAACCCTAACCCTAACCCAAACCGTAACCCTAACCCTAATCCTAACCCTAATGCTAACCCTAAACCTCACGCTAACACTAACCCTAGTCTTAACCCTAACCTTAACCCAAACCCTAACAAAAACTCTAACCCTAACCCTAACACTAAATCAAAACCTAAACCTAACCCTAACCGTAACCCGAACCCAAACCCTAACCCTAACGCTAACCCTAACTGAAATAATAATCCTAAACCTAACCCTAACCCTAATGCTAACCCTAAACCTAATTCCAACTCAAAACCTAACCCTAACCCTCAACCTAACCCAAAACATAACCCAAACCGAAACCCTAACATTAAACCTAACCCTAACCCTAAACCCTAACCCTAACACTTACCCTAACCATAAACCAAACCTAAAACCAAACCCTAACGCTAATCCTAACCCTAACCCTAGCCCTAATCCTAGTCCTAACCCTAAACCTAACCCTAACCCTAAAAGTAACCTTAACCCTTACCAAACCCAAACTCTAAAACTAACTCTAATCGGAACCCTAACCCTAACCCTAATCCTACCCCTAACCCTAACCATAACCCTAATCCTAGTCCTAACCCTAACCCTAACCCTAAACCTAACCCTAACCCTAACCCTAATCCTAACCCAAAACCTATCCCTAACCCTAACCCTAACCCTAACCCAAACCCTAACCCTAACCCTAACCCTAACCCAAACCCTAACCCTAACCCTAACCCTAACCCTAACCCTAACCCAAAGCCTAACTGAAACACTTATCCTAAATCTAACCCTAACCCTAATGCTAACCCTAAACCTAATTCAAACTCAAACCCTAACCCTAATCCTAACCTTAACCCTAACCCAAACTCTAACCCTAACCCTAAACCTAACACAAAACATAACCCAAACCGAAACCCAAACCCTAACCCTAATCCTAACACTAACCCTAACACTACTCCTAGTCCTAACCGTAACCCTAACCCTAATCCCTATCCCTAACCATAACCCAAACCTAAACCCAAACCCTAACCCTCACCCTAACACTAACCCTAACACTAATCCTAGAACTACCCCTCACCCTAGCCCTAACCGTACCCCTAACGCTAACCCTAACCATAACCCTAATCCAACACCTCTCCCTAACCCTAACTCTAACCCAAACCCTAACCTAACCCTAACTCTAAACCAAACCCAAACCCTAACCCTAACCCTAACTCTAACCCAAACCCAATGTAAGCCTAAACCTAACCCTAACTCAAACCCTAACTCTAACACTAACCCAAACCCTATCATAACCCTAACCCTAAACCTAACTCAAACTCAAACCCTAACCCTAAGCCTAACCCTAACCCAAACCTTAACCCTAAACCTAACCCTAACCCTAACCCTAACTAAAACCCTAACACTAAACCAACACGAACGCAAACCATAACCCTAACCCGAAACTTAACCAAAAACCTAAACCTAACCGTAATCCTAAACCAAACCGTAACCCTAACACTAACCCTAACCGTAACCCTAACCCAAACCTAAACCATAACCCAAACACTAACCCTAATCCTAACCCTAACCCTAACCCTCATCCTTATCCTAACCCTAAACCTAACCCTTACCCTTACCCAAACCCAAACCCTAAAACTAACCCTAATCCGAACCCTAACCGTAATCCTAATCCTAACCGTAACCCTAACCCTAACCCAACCCCTAACCCTCACCCTAACTCTAATCCAAACCCGAACCCTAACCATAACCCTAACCCAAATCCTAACCCTAACCCGAACCCTAAACTTAACCCAAACCCTAACCCTAACCCTAACCATAACCCTATACCTAACCATAACCCAAACCCTAACCATAAACCTAACCCAAACCTAAACCCTAAACTTTACCCTAATCGTAACTCAAACCCTAACCCTAACCCAAATCCAAACCCTAAACTTTACACTAACCCTAGCCCTAACACTAACCCAAATTCAAACCTAAGCCTAACCCTAACCCAAACCCTAACCCTAATCCTAACCCTAACCCTAACCCTAACCCTAACCTTAACCCAAACCCGAACCCCAACCATAACCCTAACCCAAACCCTAACCCTAACCCTAACCCTAATGCTAAACCTAACCATAACCCTAACCCTAACCCTAAACCTAACCAAACCTAAACCCTAACACAAACCCTAATCCTAACACTAACCCTAACACTAACCCTAACCAAAAATCTAAACCCTAACCCTACTCCTAACGCTAACCCTAACCCTAACACACACCCTAACCCTAAACGTAACTTTAACCCAAACCCTAACCCTAACCTTAACCCAAACCCAAACCTTAATCTTAACACAAACCCTAACCCTAATCCTAACCCTAACCCTAACCCTAACCCAAACGCTAACCTTAACCCTAACCCTAACCCAAACCTTAACCCTAAACCTAAACCTAACCCTAACCAAAACCCAAACCCTAACCCTAACCCTAATCCTAACCCTAATGCTAATCCTAAACCTAACCCTAACACTAACCCTAGTCCTAACCCTAACCCTAACCCACACCCTAACACTAACCCTAACCCTAACCCTAACCCTAAATCAAACCCTAAACCTAACCCTAACCCTAACCCGAACCCAAAGCCTAACCCTAAATCTGAACCTAACTGAAACACTAATCCTAAACCTAACCCTAACCCTAATGCTAACCCTAAACCTAATTCCAATTCAAACCCTAACCCTAAACCTAAACCTAATCCAAAACATAACCCAAACCGAAACCCGTTCCCTAAACCTAACCCTAACCCTAAACCCTGACCCTAACACTTACCCTAACCATAACCCAAACCTAAACCCAAAACCTAACCCTAATCCTAACACTAACCCTAACACTAATCCTAGAACTAACCCTAACCCTAACCCTAACCGTAACCCTAACCCTAACCCTAACCATAACCCTAATCCAACACCTCACCCTAACCCTAACTCTAACCCAAACCCTAACCTAACCCTAACTCTAAACCAAACCCAAACCCAAACCCTAACCCTAACTCTAACCCAAACCCAAAGTAAGCCTAAACCTAACCCTAACTCAAAGCCTAACTCTAACACTAACCCAAACCCTAACACTAACACTAACCCAAACCATAACCCAAATAATAACCCTCATCCTAACCCTAACCCTAACCCTCATCCTTATCCTAACCCTAACGCTAACCCTAACCCTAACCCTAAACCTAATTCTAACCCTCACCCTAACCCGAACCCTCACCCAAAACCTAACCCTAACCCTAACCTAACCATAATCTTAACACTAACCATAACCCTAACACTAACCCAGATTCAAACCTAACCCTGACCCAAACCCTAACCCTAACCCTAACCCCAACTCTAACCCTAACCCAAACCAAAACCCCAACCCAAATCCTAACCCTAATGCTAACCCTAAACCTAACTCAAACTCAAACCCTAACCCTAAGCCTAACCCTAACCCAAACCTTAACCCTAAACCTAACCCTAACCCTAACCCTAACCCTAACTAAAACCCTAACACTAACCCAACCCAAACGCAAACCATAACCCTAACCCGAAACTTAACCAAAAACCTAAACCTAACCGTAATCCTAAACCAAACCGTAACCCTAACACTAACCCTAACCGTAACCCTAACCCAAACCTAAACCATAACCCAAACACTAACCTTAATCCTAACCCTAACCCTAACCCTCATCCTTATCCTAACCCTAAACCTAACCCTTACCCTTACCCAAACCCAAACCCTAAAACTAACCCTAATCCGAACCCTAACCGTAATCCTAATCCTAACCGTAACCCTAACCCTAACCCAACCCCTAACCCTCACCCTAACTCTAACCCAAACCCGAACCCTAACCCTAACCCTAACCCAAATCCTAACCCTAACCCTAACCCTAAACTTAACCCAAACCCTAACCCTAACCCTAACCCTAAACCTAACCATAACCCAAACCCTAACCATAAACCTAACCCAAACCTAAACCCTAAACTTTACCCTAATCGTAACTCAAACCCTAACCCTAACCCAAATCCAAACCCTAAACTTTACACTAACCCTAGCCCTAACACGAACCCAAATTCAAACCTAAGCCTAACCCTAACCCAAACCCTAACCCTAATCCTAACCCTAACCCTAACCCTAACCCTAACCTTAACCCAAACCTGAACCCCAACCATAACCCTAACCCAAACCCTAACACTAACCCTAACCCTAACCCTAATGCTAAACCTAACCATAACCCTAACCCTAACCCTAAACCTAACCAAACCTAAACCCTAACCCAAACCCTAATCCTAACACTAACCCTAACACTAACCCTAACCAAAAATCTAAACCCTAACCCTACTCCTAACGCTAACCCTAACCCTAACACAAATCATTACCCTAAGCGTAACTTTAACCCAAACCCTAAGCCTAACCTTAACCCAAACCCAAACCTTAATCTTAACACAAACCCTAACCCTAATCCTAACCCTAACCCTAACCCTAACCCAAACGCTAACCCTAACCCTAACCCTAAACCAAACCTTAACCCTAAACCTAACCCTAACCCTAACCAAAACCCAAACCCTAACCCTAACCCTAATCCTAACCCTAATGCTAACCCTAAACCTAACCCTAACACTAACCCTAGTCCTAACCCTAACCCTAACCCAAACCCTAACACTAACCCTAACCCTAACCCTAACCCTAAATCAAACCCTAAACCTAACCCTAACCCTAACCCGAACCCATACCCTAATCCTAACCCTAACCCTAACTGAAACACTAATCCTAAACCTAACCCTAACCCTAATGCTAACCCTAAACCTAATTCCAATTCAAACCCTACCCTAACCCTAAACCTAACCCAAAACATAACCCAAACCGAAACCCGTTCCCTAAACCTAACCCTAACCCTAAACCCTAAGCCTAACACTTACCCTAACCATAACCCAAAACTAAAATCAAACCCTAACACTAATTCAAACCCTAACCCTAACCATAATCCTAGTCCTAACCCTAAACCTAACCCTACCCCTAACCCTAAACCTAACCTTAACCCTTACCCAAACCCAAACTCTAAACCTAACTCTAATCGGAACCCTAACCCTAACCCTAATCCTAACCCTAACCCTAACCCTAACCATAACCCTAATCCTAGTCCTAACCCTAACCCTAACCCTAACCCTAAACCTCACCTTATCCCTTACCGAAACCCAAACTCTAAACCTAACTCTAATCTGAGCCCTAACCCTAACCCTAATCCTAACCCTAACCCTAACCATAACCCTAATCCAACACCTCACCCTAACCCTAATTCTAACCCAAACCCTAACCTAACCCTAACTCTAAACCTAACCCAAACCCTAACCCTAACCCTAACTCTAACCCAAACCCCAATGTAACCCTAAACCTAACCCTAACTCAAACCCTAACTCTAACACTAACCCAAACCCTAACCCTAACCATAACCCTAATCCAACACCTCACCCTAACCCTAACTCTAACCCAAACCCTAACCTAACCCTAACTCTAAACCAAACCCAAACCGTAACCCTAACACTGACTCTAACCCAAACCCTAATCTAACCCTAAACCTAACCCTAACTCAAACCCTAACTCTAACACTAATCCAAACCCTAAACCTAAACCTAACCCAAACCATAACCCAAATAGTAACCCTAACCCTAACCCTAACCCTAACCTTAACACTAACCCTAATTGTAAACCTAACCCTAACCCTAACCCTAACCCTAACCCTAACCCAAACCCAAACCCTAATCTTAACACAAACCGTAACCCTAATCCTAACCCTAACCTTAACCCTAACCCTAACCCTAACCCCAACCCTAACCCTAACCCTAATCCTAACCCAAACCCTAACCCTAAACCTAACCCTAAACCTAACCAAAACCCTAACCCTAACCCTAACCCAAACCTTAACCCTACCCCTAATCCTTTCCCTAATGCTTACAGTAAGCCTAACCCTAACACTAACCCTAGTCCTAACCCTAACCCTAACCCAAACCCTAACACTAACCCTAAGCCTAAACCTAACCCTAAATCAAACCCTAACCCTCACCCTAACCCTAACCCTAACCCTAACCCTAACTGAAACACTTATCCTAAACCTAACCCTAAACCTAATGCTAACCCTAAACCTAATTCAAACTCAAACCCTAACCCTAATCCTAACCCTAACCCTAAACCTAAACCTAAACCTAACCCAAATCATAACCCAAACCGAAACCCTAACCCTAACCCTAACCCTAACCCTAATCCTAACCCTAACCCTAAACCTAATCCTAGTACTAACCCTAACCCTAACCCTAACCCTAACCCTAACCTTAACTCTTACCCAAACCCAAACTCTAAACCTAAATCTAATCGGAACCCTAACCCTAACACTAACCCTAACCCTAACCGAAACACTAATCCTAAACCTAACCCTAACCCTAATGCTAACCCTTAACCTAATTCAAACTGAAACCCTAACCCTAATCCTAACCCGAACCGAAACCCTAACCCTAACCCTAAACCTAACACAAAACATAACCCACACCGAAACCCTAACCCTAACCCTAACCCAAACCCACACCGTAACCCTAACCCTAACGCAAACCCTAACACTAACCCTAATCCTACGCTTAAACCCTAACCCTAACCCTAACCATAACCCAAACCTAAAGCCTAACCCTAACCATAACCCTAATCCAACCCCTAACCCTAACCCTAACTCTAATATAAACCCTAATCTAACCCTAACCCTAACCCTAATCCTAGTCCTAAACCTACCCCTAACCCTAACCCTAAACCTAAACTTAAACCTTACCCAAACCCAAACTCTAAACCTAACTCTAATCGGAACCCTAACCCTAAACCTAATCCTAACCCTAACCCTAACACTAACCCTAACCCTAAACGTAACCTTAACCCTTACCCAAACCCAAACTCTAAACCTAACTCTAATCGGAACCCTAACCGTAACCCTAATCCTAAACCTAACCCTAACCATAACCCTAATCCAACACCTCACCCTAACCCTAACTCTAACCCAAACCCTAACCTAACCCTAACTCTAAACCAAACCCAGATCCTAACCCTAACCCTAACTCTAACCCAACCCCAATGTAAGCCTAAACCTAACCCTAACTCAAACCCTAACTCTAACACTAACCCAAACCCTAACCCTAACCATAAACCTAATCCAACACCTCACCCTAACCCTAACTCTAACCCAAACCCTAACCTAACCCTAACTCTAAACCAAACCCAAACCGTAACCCTAACACTGACTCTAACCCAAACCCTAACCTAACCCTAACCCTAACCCTAACTCAAACCCTAACCATAACCCTAACCCTAACCCTAACCCTAACCCTAACCCTAACCCTTATCCTAGTCCTAACCCTAACCCTAACCCTAACCCTAACCCTAACCCTAACCCTAACCGTAACCCTAATTCTAACCCTAACCCTAATCCTAACAGAAAACCTAACCCAAACCCTAACCCTAACCATAATCTTAACACCAACCCTAACCCTAACCCTAACCCTAACCCTAACCCTAACCTTAACCCTAACCCTAATTCTAACCCTAAACCTAAACCTAACCCTAACCCTAACCGTAACCCTAACCCTAACCCAAACCCAAACCCTAACCCTAAAACTAACCCAAAACGTAACCGAAACCGAAACCGTAACCCAAACCCTAACCCGAAACCCTAACCCTAACACTTACCCTACACATAACCCAAACCTAAATCCAAACCCTAACCCTAACCCTAATCCAAGTCCTAACCCTAACCCTAACCCTAACCCTAACCCTAACCTTAACCCTTACAAAACCCAAACTCTAAACCTAACTCTAATCGGAACCCTAACCCTAACCCTAATCCTAACCCTAACCCTAACCATAACACTAATCCAACACCTCACCCTAACACTAACTCTAACCCAAACCCAAACCTAACCCTAACTCTAAACCAAACCCAAACCTAACCCTAACCCTAACTCTAACCCAAACCCTAGCCTAACCCTATACCTAACCCTAACTCAAACCCTAACTCTAACACTAACCCAAACCCTAACCCTAACCCTGACCCAAACCATAACCCAAATAATAACACTAATCCTAACCCTAACCCTAAACCTCATCCTTATCCTAACCCTAACCCTAACCCTAACCTTAACCCTAACCCTAATTCTAACCCTAACCCTAACCCTAAACCTAACCGTAACCCTAACCCAAACCCAAACCCTGATCTTAACACAAACCCTAACACTAATCCTAACCCTAACCCTAACCAGACCCTAACCCTAACCCTAAACCTAACCCTAACCCAAACCCGAACCCTAACCCTAACCCTAACCCTAACCCAAACCCTAACCCTAACGCTAATCCTAAACCTAATGCTAACCCTAAACCTAACTTTAACACTAACCCTACTCCTAACCGTAACCCTAACCCAAACCCTAACACTAACCCTAACCCTAACCTTAACCCTAAATCAAACCCTAACCCTAACCCTAACCCGAACCCAAACCCTAACCCTAACCCTAACCCTAACTGAAACACTTATCCTAAAACTAACCCTAACCCTAATGCTAACCCTAAACGTAATTCAAACTCAAACCCTAACCCTAATCCTAACCCAACCCAAACCCTAACCCTAATCCTAAAACTAACCCAAAACATAACCGAAACCGAAACCGTAACCCTAACCCTAACCCTAACCCTAATCCTAACCCTAACCATAACCCTAACCCTAACCATAACCCTAACCCTAACCCAACCCCTAACCCTCACCATAACTCTAACCCAAATCCGACTCTAACCCTAACCCTAACCCAAATCCTAACCCGAACCCTAACCCTAACCCTAACCCAAACCCTAACCCTAACCCAAACCCTAACCCAAACCCAAACCCTAACCCTAACCCTAACCCGAACCCAAACCCTAACCCTAACCTAAACCTAACTGAAACACTTATCCTAAACCTAACCCTAACCCTAACGCTAACCCTAAACCTAATTCAAACTCAAACCCTAACCCTAATCCTAACCCATCCCAAACCCTAACCCTAACCCTAAAACTAACCCAAAACATAACCCAAACCGAAACCGTAACCCTAACCATAACCCTAACCCTAATCCGAAACCTAACCCTAACCCTAATCCTAGTCCTAACCCTTACCCTAACCCTAACCCTAACCCTAACCTTAACCCTTAACCAAACCCAAACTCTAAACCTAGCTCTAATCGGAACCCTAACCCTATACCTAATCCTAACCCTAACCCTAACCATAACCCTAATCCAACACCTCACCCTAACCCTAACTCTAACCCAAACGCTAACCTAACCCTAACTCTAAACCAAACCCAAACCCTAACCCTAACCCTAAATCTAACCCTAACCCTAACCCTAACCCTAACCCTAACCCTAACCCTTACCCTAACCCAAACCCAAACCCTAACCCTAACCCTAAATCTAACCCTAACCCTAACCCTCATCCTTATCCTAACCCTAACCCTAACCCTAACCTTAACCCTAACCCTAATTCTAACCCTAACCCTAAACCTAACCCTAACCCTAACCCTAACCCTAACCCAAATCCTAACCCGAACCCTAACCCTAACCCTAATCCTAACCCTAATGCTAACCCTAAACCTAACCCTAACACTAACCCTAGGCCTAACCCTAACCCTACCCAAACCCTAACACTAAGCCTAACCCTAACCCTAACCGTAAATCAAACCCTAACCCTAACCCTAACCCGAACCCAAACCCTAACCCTAACCCTAACCGTAACTGAAACACTAATCCTAAACCTAACCCTAACCCTAATGCTAACCCTAAACCTAATTCAAACACAAACCCTAACCCTAATCCTAACCCGAACCCAAACCCTAAACCTAACCCTAAACCTAACCCAAAAAATAACCAAAACCGAAACCCTAACCCTAACCCTAACCCGAAACCCTAACCCTAACACTTACCCTAAACATAACCCAAACCCAAACCCTAACCCTAAAACTAACCCAAAACATAACCGAAACCGAAACCGTAACCCTAACCCTAACCCTAACCCAAATCCTAACCCGAACCCTAACCCTAACCCTAACCCAAACCCTAACCCTAACCCAAACCCTAACCCAAACCCTAAACCTAACCCTAATCCTAACCCTAATGCTAACCCTAAACCTAACCCTAACACTAACCCTAGGCCTAACCCTAACCCTACCCAAACCCTAACACTAAGCCTAACCCTAACCCTAACCGTAAATCAAACCCTAACCCTAACCCTAACCCGAACCCAAACCCTAACCCTAACCCTAACCCTAACTGAAACACTAATCCTAAACCTAACCCTAACCCTAATGCTAACCCTAAACCTAATTCAAACTCAAACCCTAACCCTAATCCTAACCCGAACCCAAAACATAAAACTAACCCTAAACCTAACCCAAAAAATAACCAAAACCGAAACCCTAACCCTAACCCTAACCCGAAACCCTAACCCTAACACTTACCCTAAACATAACCCAAACCTAAATCCAAACCCTAACCATAATCCTAACCCTAACCCTAACCCTAATCCGAGTCCTAACCCTAACCCTAACCCTAACCCTAACCCTAACCTTAACCCTTACAAAACCCAAACTCTAAACCTAACTCTAATCGGAACCCTAACCCTAACCCTAATCCTAACCCTAACCCTAACCATAACACTAATCCAACACCTCACCCTAACACTAACTCTAACCCAAACCCAACCCTAACCCTAACTCTAAACCAAACCCAAACCTAACCCTAACCCTAACTTTAACCCAAACCCTAACCTAACCCTATACCTAACCCTAACTCAAACCCTAAATCTAACACTAACCCAAACCCTAACCATAACCCTGACCCAAACCATAACCCAAATAATAACACTAATCCTAACCCTAACCCTAACCCTCATCCTTATCCTAACCCTAACCCTAACCCTAACCCTAACCTTAACCCTAACCCTAATTCTAACCCTAACCCTAACCCTAACCCTAACCGTAACCCTAACCCAAACCCAAACCCTGATCTTAACACAAACCCTAACCCTAATCCTAACCCTAACCCTAACCAGACCCTAACCCTAACCCTAACCCTTACCCTAACCCAAACCCTAACCCTAACCTTAACCCTAACCCTAACCCTAACCCAAACCCTAACCCTAACGCTAATCCTAAACCTAATGCTAACACTAAACCTAACCCTAACACTAACCCTACTCCTAACCGTAACCCTAACCCAAATCCTAACCCTAACCCTAACCCTAACCTTAACCCTAAATCAAACCCTAACCCTAACCCTAACCCGAACCCAAACCCTAACCCTAACCCTAACCCTAACTGAAACACTTATCCTAAACCTAACCCTAACCCTAATGCTAACCCTAAACGTAATTCAAACTCAAACCCTAACCCTAATCCTAACCCAACCCAAACCCTAACCCTAATCCTAAAACTAACCCAAAACATAACCGAAACCGAAACCGTAACCCTAACCCTAACCCGAACCCTAATCCTAACCCTAACCATAACCCTAACCCTAACCCTAACCGTAACCCTAACCCTAACCCAACCCCTAACCCTCACCATAACTCTAACCCAAATCCGACTCTAACCCTAACCCTAACCCAAATCCTAACCCGAACCCTAACCCTAACCCTAACCCAAACCCTAACCCTAACCCAAACCCTAACCCAAACCCAAACCCTAACCCTAACCCTAAAGCTAACCCTAACCATAACCCTAACCCTAACCCTAATGCTAAACCTAACCATAACCCTAACTCTAACCCTAACCCTAACCCTAACCCAAACCCTAACCCTAACCCTAACCCTAACCCTAACCCTAACCCTAACCCAAACCGTAACCCTAAACCTAATCCTAACCCTAATGCTAACCCTAAACCTAACCCTAACACTAACCCTAGTCTTAACCCTAACCCTAACCCAAACCCTAACCAAAACCCTAACCCAAACCCTAACCCTAAATCAAAACCTAAACCTAACCCTAACCCTAACCCGAACCCAAACCCTAACCCTAACCCTAACACTAACTGAAACACTAATCCTAAACCTAACCCTAACACTAATGCTAACCCTAAACCTAATTCCAACTCAAACCCTAACCCTAACCCTAAACCTAACCCAAAACATAACCCAAACCGAAACCATAAACTTAAACCTAACCCTAACCCAAAACCCTAACCCTAACACTTACCCTAACCATAACCCAAACCTAAAACCAAACCCTAACCCTAATCCTAACCCTAACCCTATCCCTAATCCTAGTCCTAACCCTAAACCTAACCCTAACCCTAAACCTAACCTTAACCCTTACCCAAACTCAAACTCTAAACCTAACTCTAATCGGAACCCTAACCCTAACCTTAATCCTAACCCTAACCCTAACCATAACCCTAATCCAACACCTCACCCTAACCCTAACTCTAACCCAAACCCTAACCTAACCCTAACTCTAAACCAAACCCAAACCCTAACCCTAACCCTAAATCTAACCCTAACCCTTACCCTAAACCTAACCCTAACCCTAACCCTAACCCTAACCCTAACCGTTACCCTAACCCTAAAACAAACCCTAACCCTAACCCTAAATCTAACCCTAACCCTAACCCTCATCCTTATCCTAACCCTAACCCTAACCCTAACCTTAACCCTAACCCTTATTCTAACCCTAACCCTAACCCTAACCCTAACCGTAACCCTAACCCATACCCAAACCCTAACCCTAAAACTAACCCAAAATATAACCGAAACCGAAACCGTAACCCTAACCCTAACCCTAACCCTAATCCTAACCCTAAGCATAACCCTAACCCTAACCGTAACCCTAACCCTAACCCAACCCCTAACCCTCACCAAAACTCTAAGCCAGATCCGACTCTAACCCTAACCCTAACCCAAATCCTAACCCGCACCCTAACCCTAACCCTAACCCAAACCCTAACCCTAACCCAAACCCTAAACCTAACCCTAATCCTAACCCTAATGCTAACCCTAAACCTAACCCTAACACTAACCCTAGGCCTAACCCTAACCCTAACCCGAACCCAAACCCTAACCCTAA
>JAJHUQ010000036.1:1910000-1935000 GCA_035773235.1 Eospalax fontanierii | reverse complement strand
CCCAAACCCAAACCCTAACCCTAACCCTAAAGCTAACCCTAACCATAACCCTAAACCTAACCCTAATGCTAAACCTAACCATAACCCTAACTCTAACCCTAACCATAACCCTAACCCAAACCCTAACCTTAACCCTAACCCTAACCCTAACCCTAACCCAAACCGTAACCAAACCGTAACCCTAACCCTAATCCTAACCCTAATCCTAACCCTAACCCTAACCATAACCCTAATTCAAAACCTCACCCTAACCCTAACTCTAACCCAAACCCTAACCTAACCCTAACTCTAAACCAAACCCAAACAATAACCCTAACCCTAACTCTAACCCAAACCCTAACCTAACCCCAAAACTAACCCTAAATCAAACCATAACTCTAACACTAACCCAAACCCTAACCCTAACCCTAATCCAAACCATAACCCAAATAATAAGTCTAATCCTAACCCTAACCCTAACACTCATCCTTATCCTAACTCTAACCCTAACCCTAACCATAACCCTAACCCTAACTGTAAACCTAACCCTAACCATAACCCAAAACCTAACCCTAACCCTAACCCTAACCCAAACCCTAAACCTAACCCTAACCCTAACACTAACCCAAACCCTAACCCTAACTCTAATCCTAACCCTAATGCTAACCCTAAACCTAAACCTAAAACTAACCCTACTCCTCACCCTAACCCTAACCCAAACCCTAACACTAACCCTAATCCTAACCTTAACCCTAAATCAAACCCTAACCCTAACCCTAACCCTAACCCGAACCCAAACCCTAACCCTAACCAAAACCTAACTGAAACACTTATCCTAAACCTTACCCTAACCCTAATGCTAACCCTAAACCTAATTCAAACTCAAACCCTAACCCTAATCCTAACCCATCCCAAACCCTAACCCTAACCCTAAAACTAACCCAAAATATAACCCAAACCGAAACCGTAACCCTAACCCTAACCCTAACCCTAATCCTAAACCTAACCTTAACCCTAATCCTAGTCCTAACCCTTACACTAACCCTAACCCTAACCCTAACCTTAACCCTTACCCAAACCCAAACTCTAAACCTAGCTCTAATCGGAACCCTAACCCTATACCTAATCCTAACCCTAACCCTAACCATAAACCTAATCCAACACCTCACCCTAACCCTAACTCTAACCCAAACCCTAACCTAACCCTAACTCTAAACCAAACCCAAACCCTAACCCTAACACTTAATCTAACCCTAACCCTAACCCTAACCCTAACCCTAACCCTAACCCTAACCCTTACCCTAACCCAAACCCAAACCCTAACCCTAAACCTAAATCTAACCCTAACCCTAACCCTCATCCTTATCCTAACCCTAACCCTAACCCTAACCTTAACCCTAACCCTAATTCTAACCCTAAACCTAAACCTAACCCTAACCCTAACCGTAACCCTAACCCAAACCCAAACCCTAACCCTAAAACTAACCCAAAATATAACCGAAACCGAAACCGTAACCCAAACCCTAACCCGAAACCCTAACCCTAACACTTACCCTACACATAACCCAAACCTAAATCCAAACCCTAACCATAATCCTAACCCTAACCCTAACCCTAATCCAAGTCCTAACCCTAACCCTAACCCTAACCCTAACCCTAACCTTAACCCTTACAAAACCCAAACTCTAAACCTAACTCTAATTGGAACCCTAACCCTAACCCTAATCCTAACCCTAACCCTAACCATAACACTAATCCAACACCTCACCCTAACACTAACTCTAACCCAAACCCAAACCTAACCCTAACTCTAAACCAAACCCAAACCTAACCCTAACCCTAACTCTAACCCAAACCCTAGCCTAACCCTATACCTAACCCTAACTCAAACCCTAACTCTAACACTAACCCAAACCCTAACCCTAACCCTGACCCAAACCATAACCCAAATAATAACACTAATCCTAACCCTAACCCTAAACCTCATCCTTATCCTAACCCTAACCCTAACCCTAACCCTAACCTTAACCCTAACCCTAATTCTAACCCTAACCCTAACCCTAACCCTAACCGTAACCCTAACCGAAACCCAAACCCTGATCTTAACACAAACCCTAACACTAATCCTAACCCTAACCCTAACCAGACCCTAACCCTAACCCTAACCCTAACCCAAACCCTAACCCTAACCCTAACCCTAACCCTAACCCTAACCCAAACCCTAACCCTAACGCTAATCCTAAACCTAATGTTAACCCTAAACCTAACTTTAACACTAACCCTACTCCTAACCGTAACCCTAACCCAAACCCTAACACTAACCCTAACCCTAACCTTAACCCTAAATCAAACCCTAACCCTAACCCTAAACCGAACCCAAACCCTAACCCTAACCCTAACTGAAACACTTATCCTAAACCTAACCCTAACCCTAATGCTAACCCTAAACGTAATTCAAACTCAAACCCTAACCCTAATCCTAACCCAACCCAAACCCTAACCCTAATCCTAAAACTAACCCAAAACATAACCGAAACCGAAAGCGTAACCCTAACCCTAACCCTAACCCTAACCCTAACCCTAACCCAAATCCGAACCCGAACCCTAACCCTAACCCTAACCCAAACCCTAACCCTAACCCAAACCCTAACCCAAACCCAAACCCTAACCCTAACCCTAACCCTAACCCGTACCCAAACCCTAACCCTAACCTAAACCTAACTGAAACACTTATCCTAAACCTAACCCTAACCCTAACGCTAACCCTAAACCTAATTCAAACTCAAACCCTAACCCTAATTCTAACCCATTCCAAACCCTAACCCTAACCCTAAAACTAACCCAAAACATAACCCAAACCGAAACCGTAACCCTAACCCTAACCCTAACACTAATCCTAACCCTAACCATAACCCTAATCCAACACCTCACCCTAACCCTAACTCTAACCCAAACCCTAACCTTAACTCTTAACCAAACCCAAACTCTAAACCTAGCTCTAATCGGAACCCTAACCCTATACCTAATCCTAACCCTAACCCTAACCATAACCCTAATCCAACACCTCACCCTAACCCTAACTCTAACCCAAACGCTAACCTAACCCTAACTCTAAACCAAACCCAAACCCTAACCCTAACCCTAAACTTAACCCTAACCCTTACCCTAACCCTTACCCTAAACCTTAGCCTTAACCTTACCCTAACACAAACCCAAATCCTAACCCTAACCCTAACCCTAAATCTAACCCTAACCCTAACCCTCATCCTTATCCTAACCCTAACCCTAACCCTAACCTTAACCCTAACCCTAATTCTAACCCTAACCCTAAACCTAACCCTAACCCTAACCGTAACCGTAACCCTAACCCAAACCCAAACCCTAACCCTAAAACTAACCCAAAACATAACCGAAACCGAAATCGTAACCCTAACCCTAACCCTAACCCAAACCCTAACCCTAACCCAAACCCTAACCCAAACCCTAAACCTAACCCTAATCCTAACCCTAATGCTAACCCTAAACCTAACCCTAACACTAACCCTAGGCCTAACCCTAACCCTACCCAAACCCTAACACTAAGCCTAACCTTAACCCTAACCGTAAATCAAACCCTAACCCTAACCCTAACCCGAAACCAAACCCTAACCCTAACCCTAACCCTAACTGAAACACTAATCCTAAACCTAACCCTAACCCTAATGCTAACCCTAAAACTAATTTAAACTCAAACCCTAACCCTAATCCTAACCCGAACCCAAAACCTAACCCTAACCCTAAACCTAACCCAAAAAATAACGAAAACCGAAACCCTAACCCTAACCCTAACCCTAACCCGAAACCCTAACCCTAACACTTACCCTAAACATAACCCAAACCTAAATCCAAACCCTAACCATAATCCTAACCCTAACCCTAACCCTAATCCAAGTCCTAACCCTAACCCTAACCCTAACCCTAACCCTAACCCTAACATTAACCCTTACAAAACCCAAACTCTAAACATAACTCTAATCGGAACCCTAACCCTAACCCTAATCCTAACCCTAACCCTAACCAAAACACTAATCCAACACCTCACCCTAACACTAACTCTAACCCAAACCGAAACCTAACCCTAACTCTAAACCAAACCCAAACCTAACCCTAACCCTAACTCTAACCGAAACCCTAACCTAACCCTATACCTAACCCTAACTCAAACCCTAACTCTAACACTAACCCAAACCCTAACCCTAAACCTAACCCAAACCATAACCCAAATAATAACACTAATCCTAACCCTAACCCTAACCCTCATCCTTATCCTAACCCTAACCCTAACCCTAACCTTAACCCTAACCCTAATTCTAACCCTAACCCTAACCCTAACCCTAACCATAACCCTAACCCAAACCCAAACCCTGATCTTAACACAAACCCTAACCCTAATCCTAACCCTAACCCTAACCAGACCCTAACCCTAACCCTAACCCTAACCCTAACCCAAACCCTAACCCTAACCCTAACCCTAACCCTAACCCAAACCCTAACCCTAACGCTAATCCTAAACCTAATGCTAACACTAAACCCAACCCTAACACCAACCCTACTCCTAACCGAAAACCTAACCCAAACCCTAACCCTAACCCTAACCCTAACACTAACCCTACTCCTAACCGTAACCCTAACCCAAACCCTAACACTAACCCTAACCCTAACCTTAACCCTAAATCAAACCCTAACCCTAACACTAACCCGAACCCAAACCCTAACCCTAACCCTAACCCTAACTGTAACACTTATCCTAAACCTAACCCTAACCCTAAGGCTAACCCTTAACCTAATTCAAACTCAAACCATAACGCTAATCCTAACCAACGCAAACCCTAACCCTAACCCTAAAACTAACACAAAACATAACCGAAACCGAAACCGTAACCCTAACCCTAACCCTAATCCAAACCCTAACCATAACCCTAACCCTAACCGTAACCCTAACCCTAACCCAACCCCTAACCCTCACCATAACTCTAACCCAAATCCGACTCTAACCCTAACCCTAACCCAAATCCTAACCCGAACCCTAACCCTAACCCTAACCCAAACCATAACCCTAACCCAAACCCTAACCCAAACCCAAACCCTAACCCTAACCCTAAAGCTAACCCTAACCATAACCCTAAACCTAACCCTAATGCTAAACCTAACCATAACCCTAACTCTAACCCTAACCCTAACCCTAACCCAAACCCTAACCTTAACCCTAACCCTAACCCTAACCCTAACCCAAACCGTAACCCTAACCCTAATCCTAACCCTAATCCTAACCCTAACCCTAACCATAACCCTAATTCAAAACCTCACCCTAACCCTAACTCTATCCCAAACCCTAACCTAACCCTAACTCTAAACCAAACCCAAACAATAACCCTAACCCTAACTCTAACCCAAACCCTAACCTAACCCTAAAACTAACCCTAAATCAAACCATAACTCTAACACTAACCCAAACCCTAACCCTAACCCTAATCCAAACCATAACCCAAATAATAAGTCTAATCCTAACCCTAACCCTAACACTCATCCTTATCCTAACTCTAACCCTAACCCTAACCATAACCCTAACCCTAATTGTAAACCTAACCCTAACCCTAACCCAAAACCTAATCCTAACCCTAACCCTAACCCAAACCCTAAACCTAACCCTAACCCTAACCCTAACCCAAACCCTAACCCTAACTCTAATCCTAACCCTAATGCTAACCCTAAACCTAAACCTAAAACTAACCCTACTCCTCACCCTAACCCTAACCCAAACCCTAACACTAACCCTAATCCTAACCTTAACCCTAAATCAAACCCTAACCCTAACCCTAACCCTAACCCGAACCCAAACCCTAACCCTAACCTAAACCTAACTGAAACACTTATCCTAAACCTAACCCTAACCCTAATGCTAACCCTAAACCTAATTCAAACTCAAACCCTAACCCTAATCCTAACCCATCCCAAACCCTAACCCTAATCCTAAAACTAACCCAAAACATAACCCAAACCGAAACCGTAACCCTAACCCTAACCCTAACCCTAATCCTAAACCTAACCTTAACCCTAATCCTAGTCCTAACCCTTACACTAACCCTAACCCTAACCCTAACCTTAACCCTTACCCAAACCCAAAATCTAAACCTAGCTCTAATCGGAACCCTAACCCTATACCTAATCCTAACCCTAACCCTAACCATAAACCTAATCCAACACCTCACCCTAACCCTAACTCTAACCCGAACCCTAACCTAACCCTAACTCTAAACCAAACCCAAACCCTAACCCTAACCCTAAATCTAACCCTAACCCTAACCCTAACCCTAACCCTAACCCTTACCCTAACCCAAACCCAAACCCTAACCCTAAATCTAACCCTAACCCTAACCCTCATCCTTATCCTAACCCTAACCCTAACCCTAACCTTAACCCTAACCCTAATTCTAACCCTAAACGTAAACCTAACCCTAACCCTAACTGTAACCCTAACCCAAACCCAAACCCTAACCCTAAAACTAACCCAAAATATAACCGAAACCGAAACCGTAACCCAAACCCTAACCCGAAACCCTAACCCTAACACTTACCCTACACATAACCCAAACCTAAATCCAAACCCTAACCATAATCCTAACCCTAACCCTAACCCTAATCCAAGTCCTAACCCTAACCCTAACCCTAACCCTAACCCTAACCTTAACCCTTACAAAACCCAAACTCTAAACCTAACTCTAATCGGAACCCTAACCCTAACCCTAATCCTAACCCTAACCCTAACCATAACACTAATCCAACACCTCACCCTAACACTAACTCTAACCCAAACCCAAACCTAACCCTAACTCTAAACCAAACCCAAACCTAACCCTAACCCTAACTCTAACCCAAACCCTAGCCTAACCCTATACCTAACCCTAACTCAAACCCTAACTCTAACACTAACCCAAACCCTAACCCTAACCCTGACCCAAACCATAACCCAAATAATAACACTAATCCTAACCCTAACCCTAAACCTCATCCTTATCCTAACCCTAACCCTAACCCTAACCTTAACCCTAACCCTAATTCTAACCCTAACCCTAACCCTAACCCTAACCGTAACCCTAACCGAAACCCAAACCCTGATCTTAACACAAACCCTAACACTAATCCTAACCCTAACCCTAACCAGACCCTAACCCTAACCCTAACCCTAACCCTAACCCAAACCCTAACCCTAACCCTAACCCTAACCCTAACCCAAACCCTAACCCTAACGCTAATCCTAAACCTAATGCTAACCCTAAACCTAACTTTAACACTAACCCCACTCCTAACCGTAACCCTAACCCAAACCCTAACACTAACCCTAACCCTAACCTTAACCCTAAATCAAACCCTAACCCTAACCCTAACCCGAACCCAAACCCTAACCCTAACCCTAACCCTAACTGAAACACTTATCCTAAACCTAACCCTAACCCTAATGCTAACCCTAAACGTAATTCAAACTCAAACCCTAACCCTAATCCTAACCCAACCCAAACCCTAACCCTAATCCTAAAACTAACCCAAAACATAACCGAAACCGAAACCGTAACCCTAACCCTAACCCTAACCCTAATCCTAACCCTAACCATAACCCTAACCCTAACCGTAACCCTAACCCTAACCCAACCCCTAACCCTCACCATAACTCTAACCCAAATCCGACTCTAACCCTAACCCTAACCCAAATCCTAACCCGAACCCTAATCCTAAACCTAACCCAAACCCTAACCCTAACCCAAACCCTAACCCAAACCCAAACCCTAACCCTCACCCTAACCCTAACCCGTACCCAAGCCCTAACCCTAACCTAAACCTAACTGAAACACTTATCCTAAACCTAACCCTAACCCTAACGCTAACCCTAAACCTAATTCAAACTCAAACCCTAACCCTAATCCTAACCCATCCCAAACCCTAACCCTAACCCTAAAACTAACCCAAAACATAACCCAAACCGAAACCGTAACCCTAACCCTAACACTAACACTAATCCTAAACCTAACCCTAACCCTAATCCTAGTCCTAACCCTTACACTAACCCTAACCCTAACCCTAACCTTAACCCTTAACCAAACCCAAACTCTAAACCTAGCTCTAATCGGAACCCTAACCCTATACCTAATCCTAACCCTAACCCTAACCATAACCCTAATCCAACACCTCACCCTAACCCTATCTCTAACCCAAACCCTAACCTAACCCTAACTCTAAACCAAACCCAAACCCTAACCCTAACCCTAAATCTAACCCTAACCCTAACCCTAACCCTAACCCTAACCCTAACCCTTACCCTAACCCAAACCCAAACCCTAACCCTAACCCTAACGCTAAATCTAACCCTAACCTTAAGCCTCATCCTTATCCTAACCCTAACCCTAACCCTAACCTTAACCCTAACCCTAATTCTAACCTTTACCCTAAACCTAACCCTAACCCTAACCGTAACCATAACCCTAACCCAAACCCAAACCCTAACCCTAAAACTAACCCAAAACATAACTGAAACCGAAATCGTAACCCTAACCCTAACCCTAACCCAAATCCTAACCCGAACCCTAACCCTAAACCTAACCCAAACCCTAACCCTAACCCAAACCCTAACCCAAACCCTAAACCTAACCCTAATCCTAACCCTAATGCTAACCCTAAACCTAACCCTAACACTAACCCTAGGCCTAACCCTAACCCTACCAAAACCCTAACACTAAGCCTAACCCTAACCCTAACCGTAAATCAAACCCTAACCCTAACCCTAACCCGAACCCAAACCCTAACCCTAACCCTAACCCTAACTGAAACACTAATCCTAAACCTAACCCTAACCCTAATGCTAACCCTAAACCTAATTCAAACTCAAACCCTAACCCTAATCCTAACCGAACCCAAACCCTAAACCTAACCCTAAACCTAACCCAAAAAATAACCAAAACCGAAACCCTAACCCTAGCCCTAACCCGGAACCCTAACCCTAACACTTTCCCTAAACATAACCCAAACCCAAACCCTAACTCTAAAACTAACCCAAAACATAACCGGAACCGAAACAGTATCCCTAACCCTAACCCTAACCCAAATCCTAACCCGAAACCTAACCCTAACCCTAACCCAAACCCTAACCCTAACCCAAACCCTAACCCAAACCCTAAACCTAACCCTAATCCTAACCCTAATGCTAACCCTAAACCTAACCCTAACACTAACCCTAGGCCTAACCCTAACCCTACCCAAACCCTAACACTAAGCCTAACCCTAACCCTAACCGTAAGTCAAACCCTAACCCTAACCCTAAACCGAACCCAAACCCTAACCCTAACCCTAACCCTTACTGTAACACTAAACCTAAACCTAACCCTAACCCTAATGCTAACCCTAAACCTAATTCAAACTCAAACCCTAACCCTAATCCTAACCCGAACCCAAACCCTAAACCTAACCCTAAACCTAACCCAAAAAATAACCAAAACCGAAACCCTAACCCTAACCCTAACCCGAAACCCTAACCCTAACACTTACCCTAAACATAACCCAAACCTAAATCCAAACCCTAACCATAATCCTAACCCTAACCCTAACCCTAATCCAAGTCCTAACCCTAACCCTAACCCTAACCCTAACCCTAACCTTAACCCTTACAAAACCCAAACTCTAAACCTAACTCTAATCGGAACCCTAACCCTAACCCTAATCCTAACCCTAACCCTAACCATAACACTAATCCAACACCTCACCCTAACACTAACTCTAACCCAAACCCAAACCTAACCCTAACTCTAAACCAAACCCAAACCTAACCCTAACCCTAACTCTAACCCAAACCCTAACCTAACCCTATACCTAACCCTAACTCAACCCCTAACTCTAACACTAACCCAAACCCTAACCATAACCCTGACCCAAACCATAACCCAAATAATAACACTAATCCTAACCCTAACCCTAACCCTCATCCTTATCCTAACCCTAACCCTAACCCTAAACTTAACCCTAACCCTAATTCTAACCCTAACCCTAACCCTAACCCTAACCGTAACCCTAACCCAAACCCAAACCCTGATCTTAACACAAACCCTAACCCTAATCCTAACCCTAACCCTAACCAGACCCTAACCCTAACCCTAACCCTTACCCTAACCCAAACCCTAACCCTAACCCTAACCCAAACCCTAACCCTAACGCTAATCCTAAACCTAATGCTAACACTAAACCTAACCCTAACACTAACCCTACTCCTAACCGTAACCCTAACCCAAATCCTGACACTAACCCTAACCCTAACCTTAACCCTAAATCAAACCCTAACCCTAACCCTAACCCGAACCCAAACCCTAACCCTAACCCTAACCCTAACTGAAACACTTATCCTAAACCTAACCCTAACCCTAATGCTAACCCTAAACGTAATTCAAACTCAAACCCTTACCCTAATCCTAACCCAACCCAAACCCTAACCCTAATCCTAAAACTAACCCAAAACATAACCGAAACCGAAACCGTAACCCTAACCCTAACCCGAACCCTAATCCTAACCCTAACCATAACCCTAACCCTAACCCTAACCGTAACCCTAACCCTAACCCAACGCCTAACCCTCACCATAACTCTAACCCAAATCCGACTCTAACCCTAACCCTAACCCAAATCCTAACCCGAACCCTAACCCTAACCCTAACCCAAACCCTAACCCTAACCCAAACCCTAACCCAAACCCAAACACTAACCCTAACCCTAAAGCTAACCCTAACCATAACCCTAACCCTAACCCTAATGCTAAACCTAACCATAACCCTAACTCTAACCCTAACCCTAACCCTAACCCAAACCCTAACCCTAACCCTAACCCTAACCCTAACCCTAACCCAAACCGTAACCCTAACCCTAATGCTAACCCTAAACCTAACCCTAACACTAACCCTAGTCTTAACCCTAACCCTAACCCAAACCCTAACCAAAACCCTAACCCTAACCCTAACCCTAAATCAAAACCTAAACCTAACCCTAACCCTAACCCGAACCCAAACCCTAACCCTAACACTAACACTAACTGAAACACTAATCCTAAACCTAACCCTAACACTAATGCTAACCCTAAACCTAATTCCAACTCAAACCCTAACCCTAACCCTAAACCTAACCCAAAACATAACCCAAACAGAAACCATAACCTTAAACCTAACCCTAACCCAAAACCCTAACCCTAACACTTACCCTAACCATAACCCAAACCTAAAACCAAACCCTAACCCTAATCCTAACCCTAACCCTAGCCCTAATCCTAGTCCTAACCCTAAACCTATCCCTAACCCTAAATCTAACCTTAACCCTTACCCAAACTCAAACTCTAAACCTAACTCTAATCGGGACCCTAACCCTAACCCTAATCCTAACCCTAACCCTAACCATAACCCTAATCCAACACCTCACCCTAACCCTAACTCTAACCCAAACCCTAACCTAACCCTAACTCTAAACCAAACCCAAACCCTAACCCTAACCCTAAATCTAACCCTAACCCTTACCCTAAACCTAACCCTACCCCTAACCCTAACCCTAACCCTAACCGTTACCCTAACCCTAAAACAAACCCTAACCCTAACCCTAAATCTAACCCTAACCCTAACCCTCATCCTGATCCTAGCCCTAGCCCTAGCCCTAACCATACCCCTAACCCTAATTCTAACCCTAACCCTAACCCTAACCCTAACCGTAACCCTAACCCAAACCCAAACCCTAACCCTAAAACTAACCCAAAATATAACCGAAACCGAAACCGTAACCCTAACCCTAACCCTAACCCTAATCCTAACCCTAAGCATAACTCTAACCCTAACCGTAACCCTAACCCTAACCCTACCCCTAACCCTCACCAAACTCTAACCCAAATCCGACTCTAACCCTAACCCTAACCCAAATCCTAACCCGAACCCTAACCCTAACCCTAACCCAAACCCTAACCCTAACCCAAACCCTAAACCTAACCCTAATCCTAACCCTAATGCTAACCCTAAACCTAACCCATACACCAACCCTAGGCCTAACCCGAACCCTAACCCGAACCCAAACCCTAACCCTAACCCTAACCCTAACTGAAACACTAATCCTAAACCGAACCCTAACCCTAATGCTAACCCTAAAACTAATTTAAACTCAAACCCTAACCCTAATCCTAACCCGAACCCAAACCCTAACCCTAACCCTAAACCTAACCCAAAAAATAACCAAAACCGAAACCCTAACCCTAACCCTAACCCTAACCCGAAACCCTAACCCTAACACTTACCCTAAACATAACCCAAACCTAAATCCAAACCCTAACCATAATCCTAACCCTAACCCTAACCCTAATCCAAGTCCTAACCCTAACCCTAACCCTAACCCTAACCCTAACATTAACCCTTACAAAACCCAAACTCTAAACATAACTCTAATCGGAACCCTAACCCTAACCCTAATCCTAACCCTAACCCTAACCAAAACACTAATCCAACACCTCACCCTAACACTAACTCTAACCCAAACCGAAACCTAACCCTAACTCTAAACCAAACCCAAACCTAACCCTAACCCTAACTCTAACCGAAACCCTAACCTAACCCTATACCTAACCCTAACTCAAACCCTAACTCTAACACTAACCCAAACCCTAACCCTAAACCTAACCCAAACCATAACCCAAATAATAACACTAATCCTAACCCTAACCCTAACCCTCATCCTTATCCTAACCCTAACCCTAAAACTAACCTTAACCCTAACCCTAATTCTAACCCTAACCCTAACCCTAACCCTAACCGTAACCCTAACCCAAACCCAAACCCTGATCTTAACACAAACCCTAACCCTAATCCTAACCCTAACCCTAACCAGACCCTAACCCTAACCCTAACCCTAACCCTAACCCAAACCCTAACCCTAACCCTAACCCTAACCCTAACCCAAAGCCTAACCCTAACGCTAATCCTAAACCTAATGCTAACACTAAACCTAACCCTAACACTAACCCTACTCCTAACCGTAACCCTGACCCAAACCCTAACACTAACCCTAACCCTAACCTTAACCCTAAATCAAACCCTAACCCTAACACTAACCCGTACCCAAACCCTAACCCTAACCCTAACCCTAACTGAAACACTTATCCTAAACCTAACCCTAACCCTAATGCTAACCCTAAACCTAATTCAAACTCAAACCATAACCCTAATCCTAACCAACCCAAACCCTAACCCTAACCCTAAAACTAACACAAAACATAACCGAAACCGAAACCGTAACCCTAACCCTAACCCTAATCCAAACCCTAACCATAACCCTAACCCTAACCGTAACCCTAACCCTAACCCAACCCCTAACCCTCACCATAACTCTAACCCAAATCCGACTCTAACCCTAACCCTAACACAAATCCTAACCCGAACCCTAACCCTAACCCTAACCCAAACCATAACCCTAACCCAAACCCTAACCCAAACCCAAACCCTAACCCTAACCCTAAAGCTAACCCTAACCATAACCCTAAACCTAACCCTAATGCTAAACCTAACCATAACCCTAACTCTAACCCTAACCCTAACCCTAACCCAAACCCTAACCTTAACCCTAACCCTAACCCTAACCCTAACCCAAACCGTAACCCTAACCCTAATCCTAACCCTAATCCTAACCCTAACCCTAGCCATAACCCTAATTCAAAACCTCACCCTAACCCTAACTCTAACCCAAACCCTAACCTAACCCTAACTCTAAACCAAACCCAAACAATAACCCTAACCCTAACTCTAACCCAAACCCTAACCTAACCCTAAAACTAACCCTAAATCAAACCATAACTCTAACACTAACCCAAACCCTAACCCTAACCCTAATCCAAACCATAACCCAAATAATAAGTCTAATCCTAACCCTAACCCTAACACTCATCCTTATCCTAACTCTAACCCTAACCCTAACCATAACCCTAACCCTAACTGTAAACCTAACCCTAACCCTAACCCAAAACCTAACCCTAACCCTAACCCTAACCCAAACCCTAAACCTAACCCTCACCGTAACCCTAACCCAAACCCTAACCCTACCTCTAATCCTAACCCTAATGCTAACCCTAAACCTAAACCTAAAACTAACCCTACTCCTCACCCTAACCCTAACCCAAACCCTAACACGAACCCTAATCCTAACCTTAACCCTAAATCAAACCCTAACCCTAACCCTAACCCTAACCCGAACCCAAACCCTAACCCTAACCTAAACCTAACTGAAACACTTATCCTAAACCTAACCCTAACCCTAATGCTAACCCTAAACCTAATTCAAACTCAAACCCTAACCCTAATCCTAACCCATCCCAAACCCTAACCCTAACCCTAAAACTAACCCAAAACATAACCCAAACCGAAACCGTAACCCTAACCCTAACCCTAACCCTAATCCTAAACCTAACCTTAACCCTAATCCTAGTCCTAACCCTTACACTAACCCTAACCCTAACCCTAACCTTAACCCTTACCCAAACCCAAACTCTAAACCTAGCTCTAATCGGAACCCTAACCCTATACCTAATCCTAACCCTAACCCTAACCATAAACCTAATCCAACACCTCACCCTAACCCTAACTCTAACCCAAACCCTAACCTAACCCTAACTCTAAACCAAACCCAAACCCTAACCCTAACCCTAAATCTAACCCTAACCCTAACCCTAACCCTAACCCTAACCCTAACCCTAACCCTTACCCTAACCCAAACCCAAACCCTAACCCTAAACCTAAATCTAACCCTAACCCTAACCCTCATCCTTATCCTAAACCTAACCCTAACCCTAATCCTAACCCATCCCAAACCCTAACCCTAACCCTAACCTTAACCCTAACCCTAATTCTAACCCTAAACGTAAACCTAACCCTAACCCTAACCGTAACCCTAACCCAAACCCAAACCCTAACCCTAAAACTAACCCAAAATATAACCGAAACCGAAACCGTAACCCAAACCCTAACCCGAAACCCTAACCCTAACACTTACCCTACACATAACCCAAACCTAAATCCAAACCCTAACCATAATCCTAACCCTAACCCTAACCCTAATCCAAGTCCTAACCCTAACCCTAACCCTAACCCTAACCCTAACCTTAACCCTTACAAAACCCAAACTCTAAACCTAACTCTAATCGGAACCCTAACCCTAACCCTAATCCTAACCCTAACCCTAACCATAACACTAATCCAACACCTCACCCTAACACTAACTCTAACCCAAACCCAAACCTAACCCTAACTCTAAACCAAACCCAAACCTAACCCTAACCCTAACTCTAACCCAAACCCTAGCCTAACCCTATACCTAACCCTAACTCAAACCCTAACTCCAACACTAACCCAAACCCTAACCCTAACCCTGACCCAAACCATAACCCAAATAATAACACTAATCCTAACCCTAACCCTAAACCTCATCCTTATCCTAACCCTAACCCTAACCCTAACCTTAACCCTAACCCTAATTCTAACCCTAACCCTAACCCTAACCCTAACCGTAACCCTAACCGAAACCCAAACCCTGATCTTAACACAAACCCTAACACTAATCCTAACCCTAACCCTAACCAGACCCTAACCCTAACCCTAACCCTAACCCAAACCCTAACCCTAACCCTAACCCTAACCCTAACCCAAACCCTAACCCTAACGCTAATCCTAAACCTAATGCTAACCCTAAACCTAACTTTAACACTAACCCTACTCCTAACCGAAACCGTAACCCAAACCCTAACACTAACCCTAACCCTAACCTTAACCCTAAATCAAACCCTAACCCTAACCCTAACCCGAACCCAAACCCTAACCCTAACCCTAACCCTAACTGAAACACTTATCCTAAACCTAACCCTAAACCTAATGCTAACCCTAAACGTAATTCAAACTCAAACCCTAACCCTAATCCTAACCCTAACCCTAACCATAGCACTAATCCAACACCTCACCCTAACACTAACTCTAACCCAAACCGAAACCTAACCCTAACTCTAAACCAAACCCAAACCTAACCCTAACCCTAACTCTAACCGAAACCCTAACCTAACCCTATACCTAACCCTAACTCAAACCCTAACTCTAACACTAACCCAAACCCTAACCCTAAACCTAACCCAAACCATAACCCAAATAATAACACTAATCCTAACCCTAAACCTAACCCTCATCCTTATCCTAACCCTAACCCTAACCCTAACCTTAACCCTAACCCTAATTCTAACCCTAACCCTAACCCTAACCCTAACCGTAACCCTAACCCAAACCCAAACCCTGATCTTAACACAAACCCTAACCCTAATCCTAACCCTAACCCTAACCAGACCCTAACCCTAACCCTAACCCTAACCCTAACCCAAACCCTAACCCTAACCCTAACCCTAACCCTAACCCAAACCCTAACCCTAACGCTAATCCTAAACCTAATGCTAACACTAAACCTAACCCTAACACTAACCCTACTCCTAACCGTAACCCTAACCCAAACCCTAACACTAACCCTAACCCTAACCTTAACCCTAAATCAAACCCTAACCCTAACACTAACCCGAACCCAAACCCTAACCCTAACCCTAACCCTAACTGAAACACTATTCCTAAACCTAACCCTAACCCTAATTCTAACCCTAAACCTAATTCAAACTCAAACCCTAACCCTAATCCTAACCAACCCAAAACCTAACCCTAACCCTAAAACTAACCCAAAACATAACCGAAACCGAAACCGTAACCCTAACCCTAACCCTAATCCAAACCCTAACCATAACCCTAAACCTAACCGTAACCCTAACCCTAACCCAACCCCTAACCCTCACCATAACTCTAACCCAAATCCGACTCTAACCCTAACCCTAACCCAAATCCTATCCCGAACCCTAACCCTAATCCTAACCCAAACCCTAACCCTAACCCAAACCCTAACCCAAACCCAAACCCTAACCCTAACCCTAAAGCTAACCCTAACCATAACCCTAAACCTAACCCTAATGCTAAACCTAACCATAACCCTAACTCTAACCCTAACCCTAACCCTAACCCAAACCCTAACCTTAACCCTAACCCTAACCCTAACCCTAACCCAAACCGTACCCCTAACCCTAATCCTAACCCTAATCCTAACCCTAACCCTAACCATAACCCTAATTCAATACCTCACCCTAACCCTAACTCTAACCCAAACCCTAACCTAACCCTAACTCTAAACCAAACCCAAACAATAACCCTAACCCTAACTCTAACCCAAACCCTATCCTAACCCTAAAACTAACCCTAAATCAAACCATAACTCTAACACTAACCCAAACCCTAACCCTAACCCTAATCCAAACCATAACCCAAATAATAAGCCTAATCCTAACCCTAACCCTAACACTCATCCTTATCCTAACTCTAACCCTAACCCTAACCATAACCCTAACCCTAATTCTAACCCTAACCCTAACCATAACCCAAAACCTAACCCTAACGCTAACCCTAACCCTCACCCTAAACTTTACACTAACCCTAACCCTAACTCTAACCCAAACCCTAACCTAACCCTAACTCTAAACCAAACCCAAACCCTAACCCTAACCCTGACTGTAACCCAAACCCTAACCTAAGCCTAAACCTAACCCTAACTCAAACCCTAACTCTAATACTAATTCAAACCCTAACCCTAACTCTAACCCAAACCATAACCAAATAATAATCCTAATCCTAACCCTAACCCTAACCTTCATCCTTATCCTAACCCTAACCCTAACCCTAACCTTAACACTAACCCTAATTGTAAACCTAACCCTAACCCTAACCCTAACCCTAACCCTAACCCTAACACAAACCCTAATCTTAACACAAACCCTAACCCTAATCCTAACCCTAACCGTAACCCTAATCCTAAACCTAACCCTAACTCAAACCCTAACCATAACCCTAACCCTAACCCAAACCCTAACCCTAACCCTAACCCTAACCCTAACCCAAACCCTAACCCTAACACTAATCCTAACCCTAATGCTAACCCTAAACTTAACCCTAACACTAACCCTAGTCCTAACCCTAAACCTAACCCAAACCCTAACACTAACCCTTACCCTAACCCTAACCCTAAATCAAACCCTAACCCTCACCCTAACCCTAACCCTAAACCTAACTGAAACACTTATCCTAAACCTAACCCTAACCCTAATGTTAACCCTAAAACTAATTCAAACTCAAACCCTAACCCTAATCCTAACCCAAACCGAAACCCTAACCCTAACCCTAAACCTAACCCAAAACATAACCCAAACCGAAACCCTAACCCTAACCCTAACCCTAACCCTAATCCTAACCCTAACCCTAACCCTAATCCTAGTACTTACCCTAACCCTAACCCTAACCCTAACCCTAACCTTAACCCTTACCCAAACCGAAACTCTAAACCTAACTCTAATCGGAACCCTAACCCTAACCCTAAACTTAACCCTAACCGAAACACTAATCCTAAACCTAACCCTAACCCTAATGCTAACCCTAAACCTAATTCAAACTCAAACCCTAACCCCAATCCTAACCCGAACCGAAACCCTAACCCTAACCCTAAATCTAACCCAAAACATAACCCACACCGAAACCCTAACCCTAAACCAAATCCACACCGTAACCCTAACCATAACCCAAACCCTAACAGTAACCCTAATCCTACCCTTAAACCCTAACCCTAAACCTAACCATACCCCAAACCTAAAGCCTAACCCTAACCATAACCCTAATCCAACCCCTAACCCTAACCCTAACTCTAACAGAAACCCTAACCTAACCCTAACCCTAAACCAAACCCAAACCCTAACACTAACCCTAACTCTAACCCAAATCCTAACCTAACCCTAACCCTAACCCTAACTCAAAACCTACCTCTAACACTAACCCAAACCCTAACCCTAACCCAAAACTAAACCATAACCCAAATACTAACCCTAATCAAAACCCTAACCCTAACCCTCATCCTTATCCTAACCCGCACCCTACCCCTAACCCTAACCCTAACCCAAACCCGAATCCTACCCCTAACACTAACCCAAACCCTAACCCTAACCCTAACCCAAATCCTAACCCTAACCTTAACCCTAAACCAAACCCTAATCCTAACCCTAAACCTAACTTTAACCCTAACCGAAAATCTAAACCCTAACCCTACTCCTAACCCTAACCCTAACCCTTACCCTTACCCAAACCCAAACCCTAAAACTAACCCTAATCCAAACCCTAACCCTAACCCTAATCCTAACCGTAACCCTAACCCTAACCCAACCACTAACCCTCACCATAACTCTAACCCAAATCCGACTCTAACCCTAACCCTAACCCAAATCCTAACCCGAACCCTAACCCTAACCCTAACCCAAACACTAACCCTAACCCTAACCCTAACCCTAAGCCTAACTGAAACACTAATCCTAAACCTAACCCTAACCCTAATGCTAACCCTAAACCTAATTCAAACTCAAATCATAACCGTATTCCTAACCCGAAGCCAAACCCTAACCCTAACCATAAACCTAACCCAAAACATAACCCAAACCGAAATCCTAACCCTAACCCTAACCCTAACCCTAAACCCTAACCCTAACCCTAACCCTAAACAAAACCCAAACCCAAACCCTAACCCTAACGCTAACCCTAACCATAACCCTAACCCTAACACTAATGCTAAACCTAACCATAACCCTAACCCTAACCCTAAACCTAACCAAACCTAAACCCTAACCCATACCCTAATTCTAACACTACCCCTAACACTAACCCTAACCGAAAACCTAAACCCTAACCCTACTCCTAACCCTAACCCTAACCCTAACACAAACCCTAACCCTAAACGTAACCTTCACCCAAACCCTAACCCTAACCTTAACCCAAACGCAAACCTTAATCTTAACACAAACCCTAACCCTAATCCTAACCCTAACCCTAACCCTAACCCTAACCCAAACCCTAACCCTAACCCTAACCCTAACCCTAACCCAAACCCTAACCCTAACCCTAATCCTAACCCTAATGCTAACCCTAAACCTAACCCTAACACTAACCCTAGTCCTAACCCTAACCCTAACCCTAACCCTAAATCAATCCCTAAACCTAACCCTAACCCTAACCCGAAGCCAAACCCTACCCCTAACCCTAACCCGAACTGAAACACTAATCCTAAACCTAACCCTAACCCTAATCCTAACCCTAAACCTAATTCCAACTCAAACCCTAACCCTAAAACTAAACGTAACCCAAAATATAACCCAAACCGAAACCCTAACCCTAAACCTAACCCTAACCCTAAACCCTAACCCTAACACTTACCCTAACCATAACCCAAACCTAAAACCAAACACTAACCCTAATCCTAACCCTAACACTAAGCCTAATCCTAGTCCTAACCCTAACCCTAACCCTAAACCTAACCTTAACCCTTACCCAAACCCAAACTCTAAACCTAACTCTAATCGGAACCCTAAGTCTAACCCTAATCCTAACCCTAACCCTCACCATAACCCTAATCCTAGTCCTAGCCCTAACCCTAACCCTAACCCTAAACCTAACCTTAACCCTTACCCAAACCCAAACTCTAAACCTAACTCTAATTGGAACCCTAACCCTAACCCTAATGCTAACCCTAACCCTAACCATAACCCTAATCCAACACCTCACCCTAACCCTAACTCTAACCCAAACCCTAACCTACCCTAACTCTAAACCAAACCCAAACCCTAACCCTAACCCTAACTCTAACCCAAACCCTAACCTAACCCTAAACCTAACCCTAACTCAAAACCTAACTCTAACATTAACCCAAACCCTAACCCTAACCCTAACCAAACCATAACCCAAATAATAATCCTAATCCTAAACCTAACCCTAACCCTCATCCTTATCCTAACCCTAACCCTAACCCTAACCCTAACCCTAACCCTAATTCTAACCCTAACCCTAATCCTAACAGAAAACCTAACCCTAACCCTACCCCTAACCATAATCTTAACACTAACCCTAACCCTCATCCTTATCCTAACCCTAACCCTAACCCTAACCTTAACACTAACCCTAATTCTAACCCTAACCCTAACTCTAACCCTAACCCTAATCCTAACCCTAACCCTAACCCTAACCAAAACCCAAATCCTAATCTTAACACAAACCCTAACCCTAACCCTAACCCAAATCCTAACCCTAACCCTAACCCTAAACCAAACCCTAACCCTAACCCTAACCCTAACCCTAAACCAAACCCTAACTGAAACACTTATCCTAAATCTAACCCTAACCCTAATGCTAACCCTAAACCTAATTCAAACTCAAAACCTAACCCTAATCCTAACCCTAACCCTAACCCTAACCCTAACCCTAACCCTAACCCTAACCCTAAGCCTAACTGAAACACTAATCCTAAACCTAACCCTAACCCTAATGCTAACCCTAAACCTAATTCAAACTCAAATCATAACCGTATTCCTACCCCGAAACCAAACCCTAACCCTAACCATAAACCTAACCCAAAACATAACCCAAACCGAAACCCTAACCCTAACCCTAACCCTAACCCTAAACCCTAACCCTAACACTAACCCTAAACATAACCCAAACCTAAACCCAAACCCTAACCCTAATCCTAACACTAACCGTAAGCCTAATCCTAGTCCTAACCCTAACCCTAACCCTAAGCCTAACCCTAACCTTAACCCTTACCCAAACCCATACTCTAAACCTAACTCTAATCGGAACCCTAACCCTAACCCTAATCCTAACCCTAACCCTAACCATAACCCTAATCCAACACCTCACCCTAACCCTAACTCTAACCCAAACCCTAACCTAACCCTAACTCTCAACCAAACCCAAACCCTAATCCTCACCCTAACTCTAACCCAAACCCCAATGTAAGCCTAAACCTAACCCTAACTCAAACCCTAACTCTAACACTAACCCAAACCCTAACACTAACCCTAACCCAAACCATAACCCAAATAATAACCCTAATCCTAAACCTAACCCTAAACCTCATCCTTTTCCTAACCCTAACCCTAACCCTAACCCTAACCCTAACCCTAATTCTAACCCTAACCCTAACCCTAACCCAAAACCTAACCCTAACCCTAACCCTAACCATAATCTTAACACTAACCATACCCCTACCCCTACCCCAGATTCTAGCCTAACCCTATCCCAAACCCTAACCTTAACCCTAAGCCTAACCCTAACCCAAACCTAACCCTAACCCTAATCCTAACCCTAATGCTAACCCTAAACCTATCTCAAACTCAAACCCTAACCCTAAGCCTAACCCTAATCCAAACCCTAACCCTAACCCTAACCCTAACCCTAACCCTAACTAAAACCCTAACACTAACCCAACCCGAACACAAACCATAACCCTAACACGAAACTTAACCGAAAACCTAAACCTAACCGTATTCCTAAACCAAACCCTAACCCTAACACTAACCCTAACCTCAACCATAACACAAACGCTAACCCTAACCCTAACCCAAAACCTAAACCTAACCCTAAACCTAACCCTAACCTTTACCCAATCCCTAACCCTAACCCTAAACCTAAACTTAACCCCTAACCCCGAACCCCAAACCCTAACCCAAACCCTAACCCTAACCCTAACCCTAACCCAAATCCTATTCCTAACCCTAACCCTAACACTAACCCTAACCCTAACCCTAATGCTAACCTAACCCTAAACCTAACCCTAACTCAAACCCTAACTCTAACACTAACGCAAACCATAACCCTAACACTAACCCAAACCATAACCCAAATAAAAACCCTAATCCTAACACTAACCCTAACCCTCAGCTTTATCCTAACCCTAACCCTAACCCTAACCCTAATTCTAACCCTAACCCTAATCCTAACAGAAAACCTAACCCTAACCCTAACCCTAACCATAATCTTAACACTAACCTTAACCCTAACACTAACCCAGATTCAAACCTAACCCTAACCCAAACCCTAACCCTAACCCTAACCCTAACCCAAAACCTAACCCTAACCCTAATCCTAACCATAATGCTAACCCTAAACCTAACTCAAACTCAAACCCTAACCCTAAGCCTAACCCTAACCCATACCCTAAACCTAACCCGAACCCTAACCCTAACCCTAACCCAAACCCTAACCCTAAACCAAACCCTAACCCAAACCCTAAACCTAACCCTAATCCTAACCCTAATGCTAACCCTAAACCTAACCCTAACACTAACCCTAGGCCTAACCCTAACCCTACCCAAACCCTAACACTAAGCCTAACCCTCCCCCTCACCGTAAATCAATCCCTAACCCTAACCCTAACCCGAACCCAAACCCTACCCCTAACCCTAACCCTAACTGAAACACTAACCCTAAACCTAACCCTAACCCTAATGCTAACCCTAAACCTAATTCAAACCCAAACCCTAACCCTAATCCTAACCCGAACCCAAACCCTAAACCTAACCCTAAACCTAACCCAAAAAATAACCAAAACCGAAACCCTAACCCTAACCCTAACCCGAAACCCTAACCCTAACACTTACCCTAAACATAACCCAAACCCAAACCCTAACTCTAAAACTAACCCAAAACATAACCGAAACCGAAACCGTAACCCTAACCCTAACCCTAACCCAAATCCTAACCCGAAACCTAACCCTAACCCTAACCCAAACCCTAACCCTAACCCAAACCCTAACCCAAACCCTAAACCTAACCCTAATCCTAACCCTAATGCTAACCCTAAACCTAACCCTAACACTAACCCTAGGCCTAACCCTAACCCTACCCAAACCCTAACACTAAGCCTAACCCTAACCCTAACCGTAAATCAAACCCTAACCCTAACCCTAACCCGAACCCAAACCCTAACCCTAACCCTAACCCTAACTGAAACACTAATCCTAAACCTAACCCTAACCCTAATGCTAACCATAAACCTAATTCAAACTCAAACCCTAACCCTAATCCTAACCCGAACCCAAACCCTAAACCTAACCCTAAACCTAACCCAAAAAATAACCAAAACCGAAACCCTAACCCTAACCCTAACCCGAAACCCTAACCCTAACACTTACCCTAAACATAACCCAAACCTAAATCCAAACCCTAACCATAATCCTAACCCTAACCCTAACCCTAATCCAAGTCCTAACCCTAACCCTAACCCTAACCCTAACCCTAACCTTAACCCTTACAAAACCCAAACTCTAAACCTAACTCTAATCGGAACCCTAACCCTAACCCTAATCCTAACCCTAACCCTAACCATAACACTAATCCAACACCTCACCCTAACACTAACTCTAACCCAAACCCAAACCTAACCCTAACTCTAAACCAAACCCAAACCTAACCCTAACCCTAACTCTAACCCAAACCCTAACCTAACCCTATACCTAACCCTAACTCAAACCCTAACTCTAACACTAACCCAAACCCTAACCATAACCCTGACCCAAACCATAACCCAAATAATAACACTAATCCTAACCCTAACCCTAACCCTCATCCTTATCCTAACCCTAACCCTAACCCTAATTTTAACCCTAACCCTAACCCTAACCCTAACCGTAACCCTAACCCAAACCCAAACACTGATCTTAACACAAACCCTAACCCTAATCCTAACCCTAACCCTAACCAGACCCTAACCCTAACCCTAAACCTTACCCTAACCCAAACCCTAACCCTAACCCTAACCCTAACCCTAACCCAAACCCTAACCCTAACGCTAATCCTAAACCTAATGCTAACACTAAACCTAACCCTAACACTAACCCTACTCCTAACCGTAACCCTAACCCAAATCCTGACACTAACCCTAACCCTAACCTTAACCCTAAATCAAACCCTAACCCTAACCCTAACCCGAACCCAAACCCTAACCCTAACCCTAACCCTAACTGAAACACTTATCCTAAACCTAACCCTAACCCTAA
>JAJHUQ010000036.1:1895000-1907500 GCA_035773235.1 Eospalax fontanierii | reverse complement strand
AACCAAACCCAAACCTAACCCTAACCCTAACTCTAACCGAAACCCTAACCTAACCCTATACCTAACCCTAACTCAAACCCTAACTCTAACACTAACCCAAACCCTAACCCTAAACCTAACCCAAACCATAACCCAAATAATAACACTAATCCTAACCCTAACCCTAACCCTCATCCTTATCCTAACCCTAACCCTAACCCTAACCTTAAACCTAACCCTAATTCTAACCCTAACCCTAACCCTAACCCTAACCGTAACCCTAACCCAAACCCAAACCCTGATCTTAACACAAACCCTAACCCTAATCCTAACCCTAACCCTAACCAGACCCTAACCCTAACCCTAACCCTAACCCTTACCCAAACCCTAACCCTAACCCTAACCCTAACCCTAAACCTAACCCTAACCCAAACCCTAACCCTAACCCTAATCCTAACCCTAATGCTAACCCTAAACCTAACCCTAACACTAACCCTACTCCTAACCGTAACCCTAACCCAAACCCTCACACTAACCCTAACCCTAACCTTAACCCTAAATCAAACCCTAACCCTAACACTAACCCGAACCCAAACCCTAACCCTAACCCTAACCCTAACTGAAACACTTATCCTAAACCTAACCCTAACCCTAATGCTAACCCTAAACCTAATTCAAACTCAAACCCTAACCCTAATCCTAACCAACCCAAACCCTAACCCTAACCCTAAAACTAACCCAAAACATAACCGAAACCGAAACCGTAACCCTAACCCTAACCCTAATCCAAACCCTAACCATAACCCTAACCCTAACCGTAACCCTAACCCTAACCCAACCCCTAACCCTCACCATAACTCTAACCCAAATCCGACTCTAACCCTAACCCTAACCCAAATCCTATCCCGAAACCTAACCCTAACCCTAACCCAAACCCTAACCCTAACCCAAACCCTAACCCAAACCCAAACCCTAACCCTAACCCTAAAGCTAACCCTAAACATAACCCTAAACCTAACCCTAATGCTAAACCTAACCATAACCCTAACTCTAACCCTAACCCTAACCCTAACCCAAACCCTAACCTTAACCCTAACCCTAACCCTAACCCTAACCCAAACCGTACCCCTAACCCTAATCCTAACCCTAATCCTAACCCTAACCCTATCCATAACCCTAATTCAATACCTCACCCTAACCCTAACTCTAACCCAAACCCTAACCTAACCCTAACTCTAAACCAAACCCAAACAATAACCCTAACCCTAACTCTAACCCAAACCCTATCCTAACCCTAAAACTAACCCTAAATCAAACCATAACTCTAACACTAACCCAAACCCTAACCCTAACCCTAATCCAAACCATAACCCAAATAATAAGCCTAATCCTAACCCTAACCCTAACACTCATCCTTATCCTAACTCTAACCCTAACCCTAACCATAACCCTAACCCTAATTCTAACCCTAACCCTAACCATAACCCAAAACCTAACCCTAACGCTAACCCTAACCCTCACCCTAAACTTAACACTAACCCTAACCCTAACTCTAACCCAAACCCTAACCTAACCCTAACTCTAAACCAAACCCAAACCCTAACCCTAACCCTGACTGTAACCCAAACCCTAACCTAAGCCTAAACCTAACCCTAACTCAAACCCTAACTCTAATACTAATTCAAACCCTAACCCTAACTCTAACCCAAACCATAACCAAATAATAATCCTAATCCTAACCCTAACCCTAACCTACATCCTTATCCTAACCCTAACCCTAACCCTAACCTTAACACTAACCCTAATTGTAAACCTAACCCTAACCCTAACCCTAACCCTAACCCTAACCCTAACACAAACCCTAATCTTAACACAAACCCTAACCCTAATCCTAACCCTAACCGTAACCCTAATCCTAAACCTAACCCTAACTCAAACCCTAACCATAACCCTAACCCTAACCCAAACCCTAACCCTAACCCTAACCCTAACCCTAACCCAAACCCTAACCCTAACACTAATCCTAACCCTAATGCTAACCCTAAACTTAACCCTAACACTAACCCTAGTCCTAACCCTAAACCTAACCCAAACCCTAACACTAACCCTTACCCTAACCCTAACCCTAAATCAAACCCTAACCCTCACCCTAACCCTAACCCTAAACCTAACTGAAACACTCAACCTAAACCTAACCCTAACCCCAATGTTAACCCAAAAACTAAATCAAACCCAAACCCTAACCCAAACCCTAACCCAAACCGAAACCCTAACCATAACCCTAAACCTAACCCAAAACATAACCCAAACCGAAACCCTAACCCTAACCCTAACCCTAACCCTAATCCTAACCCTAACCCTAACCCTAATCCTAGTACTTACCCTAACCCTAACCCTAACCCTCATCCTTATCCTAACCCTAACCCTAACCCTAACCTTAACCCTAACCCTAATTCTAACCCTAACCCTAACCCTAACCCTAATCCTAACCCTAACCCTAACCAAAACACTAATCCAACACCTCACCCTAACACTAACTCTAACCCAAACCGAAACCTAACCCTAACTCTAAACCAAACCCAAACCTAACCCTAACCCTAACTCTAACCGAAACCCTAACCTAACCCTATACCTAACCCTAACTCAAACCCTAACTCTAACACTAACCCAAACCCTAACCCTAAACCTAACCCAAACCATAACCCAAATAATAACACTAATCCTAACCCTAACGCTAACCCTCATCCTTATCCTAACCCTAACCCTAACCCTAACCTTAACTCTAACCCTAATTCTAACCCTAACCCTAACCCTAACCCTAACCGTAACCCTAACCCAAACCCAAACCCTGATCTTAACACAAACCCTAACCCTAATCCTAACCCTAACCCTAACCAGACCCTAACCCTAACCCTATCCCTAACCCTAACCCAAACCCTAACCCTAACCCTAACCCTAACCCTAACCCTAACCCAAACCCTAACCCAAACGCTAATCCTAAACCTAATGCTAACACTAAACCTAACCCTAACACTAACCCTACTCCTAACCGTAACCCTAACCCAAACCCTAACACTAACCCTAACCCTAATCTTAACCCTAAATCAAACCCTAACCCTAACACTAACCCGAACCCAAACCCTAACCCTGACCTCAACCCTAACTGAAACACTTATCCTAAACCTAACCCTAACCCTCATGCTAACCCTAAACCTAATTCAAACTCAAACCCTAACCCTAATCCTAACCAACCCTAACCCTAAAACTAACCCAAAACATAACCGAAACCGAAACCGTAACCCTAACCCTAACCCTAATCCAAACCCTAACCATAACCCTAACCCTCACCGTAACCCTAACCCTACCCCAACCCCTAACCCTCACCATAACTCTAACCCAAATCCGACTCTAACCCTAACCCTAACCCAAATCCTATCCCGAACCCTAACCCTAACCCTAACCCAAACCCTAACCCTAACCCAAACCCTAACCCAAACCCAAACCCTAACCCTAACCCTAAAGCTAACCCTAAACATAACCCTAAACCTAACCCTAATGCTAAACCTAACCATAACCCTAACTCTAACCCTAACCCTAACCCTAACCCAAACCCTAACCTTAACCCTAACCCTAACCCTAACCCTAACCCAAACCGTACACCTAACCCTAATCCTAACCCTAATCCTAACCCTAACCCTAACCATAACCCTAATTCAATACCTCACCCTAACCCTAACTCTAACCCAAACCCTAACCTAACCCTAACTCTAAACCAAACCCAAACAATAACCCTAACCCTAACTCTAACCCAAACCCTATCCTAACCCTAAAACTAACCCTAAATCAAACCATAACTCTAACACTAACCCAAACCCTAACCCTAACCCTAATCCAAACCATAACCCAAAAAATAAGCCTAATCCTAACCCTAACCCTAACACTCATCCTTATCCTAACTCTAACCCTAACCCTAACCATAACCCTAACCCTAATTCTAACCCTAACCCTAACCATAACCCAAAACCTAACCCTAACGCTAACCCTAACCCTCACCCTAAACTTAACACTAACCCTAACCCTAACTCTAACCCAAACCCTAACCTAACCCTAACTCTAAACCAAACCCAAACCCTAACCCTAACCCTGACTGTAACCCAAACCCTAACCTAAGCCTAAACCTAACCCTAACTCAAACCCTAACTCTAATACTAATTCAAACCCTAACCCTAACTCTAACCCAAACCATAACCAAATAATAATCCTAATCCTAACCCTAACCCTAACCTTCATCCTTATCCTAACCCTAACCCTAACCCTAACCTTAACACTAACCCTAATTGTAAACCTAACCCTAACCCTAACCCTAACCCTAACCCTAACCCTAACCCTAACACAAACCCTAATCTTAACACAAACCCTAACCCTAATCCTAACCCTAACCGTAACCCTAATCCTAAACCTAACCCTAACTCAAACCCTAACCATAACCCTAACCCTAACCCAAACCCTAACCCTAACCCTAACCCTAACCCTAACCCAAACCCTAACCCTAACACTAATCCTAACCCTAATGCTAACCCTAAACTTAACCCTAACACTAACCCTAGTCCTAACCCTAAACCTAACCCAAACCCTAACACTAACCCTTACCCTAACCCTAACCCTAAATCAAACCCTAACCCTCACCCTAACCCTAACCCTAAACCTAACTGAAACACTTATCCTAAACCTAACCCTAACCCTAATGTTAACCCTAAAACTAATTCAAACTCAAACCCTAACCCTAATCCTAACCCAAACCGAAACCCTAACCATAACCCTAAACCTAACCCAAAACATAACCCAAACCGAAACCCTAACCCTAACCCTAACCCTAACCCTAATCCTAACCCTAACCCTAACCCTAATCCTAGTACTTACCCTAACCCTAACCCTAACCCTCATCCTTATCCTAACCCTAACCCTATCACTAACCTTAACCCTAAACCTAATTCTAAACCCTACCCTAACCCAAATCCTAACCCTAACCCTAACCAAAACACTAATCCAACACCTCACCCTAACACTAACTCTAACCCAAACCGAAACCTAACCCTAACTCTAAACCAAACCCAAACCTAACCCTAACCCTAACTCTAACCGAAACCCTAACCTAACCCTATACCTAACCCTAACTCAAACCCTAACTCTAACACTAACCCAAACCCTAACCCTAAACCTAACCCAAACCATAACCCAAATAATAACACTAATCCTAACCCTAACGCTAACCCTCATCCTTATCCTAACCCTAACCCTAACCCTAACCTTAACTCTAACCCTAATTCTAACCCTAACCCTAACCCTAACCCTAACCGTAACCCTAACCCAAACCCAAACCCTGATCTTAACACAAACCCTAACCCTAATCCTAACCCTAACCCTAACCAGACCCTAACCCTAACCCTATCCCTAACCCTAACCCAAACCCTAACCCTAACCCTAACCCTAACCCTAACCCTAACCCAAACCCTAACCCAAACGCTAATCCTAAACCTAATGCTAACACTAAACCTAACCCTAACACTAACCCTACTCCTAACCGTAACCCTAACCCAAACCCTAACACTAACCCTAACCCTAATCTTAACCCTAAATCAAACCCTAATCCTAACACTAACCCGAACCCAAACCCTAACCCTAACCCTAACCCTAACTGAAACACTTATCCTAAACCTAACCCTAACCCTAATGCTAACCCTAAACCTAATTCAAACTCAAACCCTAACCCTAATCCTAACCAACCCAAACCCTAACCCTAACCCTAAAACTAACCCAAAACATAACCGAAACCGAAACCGTAACCCTAACCCTAACCCTAATCCAAACCCTAACCATAACCCTAACCCTAACCGTAACCCTAACCCTAACCCAACCCCTAACCCTCACCATAACTCTAACCCAAATCCGACTCTAACCCTAACCCTAACCCAAATCCTATCCCGAACCCTAACCCTAACCCTAACCCAAACCCTAACCCTAACCCAAACCCTAACCCAAACCCAAACCCTAACCCTAACCCTAAAGCTAACCCTAAACATAACCCTAAACCTAACCCTAATGCTAAACCTAACCATAACCCTAACTCTAACCCTAACCCTAACCCTAACCCAAACCCTAACCTTAACCCTAACCCTAACCCTAACCCTAACCCAAACCGTACCCCTAACCCTAATCCTAACCCTAATCCTAACCCTAACCCTAACCATAACCCTAATTCAATACCTCACCCTAACCCTAACTCTAACCCAAACCCTAACCTAACCCTAACTCTAAACCAAACCCAAACAATAACCCTAACCCTAACTCTAACCCAAACCCTATCCTAACCCTAAAACTAACCCTAAATCAAACCATAACTCTAACACTAACCCAAACCCTAACCCTAACCCTAATCCAAACCATAACCCAAATAATAAGCCTAATCCTAACCCTAACCCTAACACTCATCCTTATCCTAACTCTAACCCTAACCCTAACCATAACCCTAACCCTAATTCTAACCCTAACCCTAACCATAACCCAAAACCTAACCCTAACGCTAACCCTAACCCTCACCCTAAACTTAACACTAACCCTAACCCTAACTCTAACCCAAACCCTAACCTAACCCTAACTCTAAACCAAACCCAAACCCTAACCCTAACCCTGACTGTAACCCAAACCCTAACCTAAGCCTAAACCTAACCCTAACTCAAACCCTAACTCTAATACTAATTCAAACCCTAACCCTAACTCTAACCCAAACCATAACCAAATAATAATCCTAATCCTAACCCTAACCCTAACCTTCATCCTTATCCTAACCCTAACCCTAACCTTAACACTAACCCTAATTGTAAACCTAACCCTAACCCTAACCCTAACCCTAACCCTAACCCTAACCCTAACACAAACCCTAATCTTAACACAAACCCTAACCCTAATCCTAACCCTAACCGTAACCCTAATCCTAAACCTAACCCTAACTCAAACCCTAACCATAACCCTAACCCTAACCCAAACCCTAACCCTAACCCTAACCCTAACCCTAACCCAAACCCTAACCCTAACACTAATCCTAACCCTAATGCTAACCCTAAACTTAACCCTAACACGAACCCTAGTCCTAACCCTAAACCTAACCCAAACCCTAACACCAACCCTTACCCTAACCCAAACCCTAAATCAAACCCTAACCCTCACCCTAACCCTAACCCTAAACCTAACTGAAACACTTATCCTAAACCTAACCCTAACCCTAATGTTAACCCTAAAACTAATTCAAACTCAAACCCTAACCCTAATCCTAACCCAAACCGAAACCCTAACCCTAACCCTAAACCTAACCCAAAACATAACCCAAACCGAAACCCTAACCCTAACCCTAACCCTAACCCTAATCCTAACCCTAACCCTAACCCTAATCCTAGTACTTACCCTAACCCTAACCCTAACCCTAACCCTAACCTTAACCCTTACCCAAACCCAAACTCTAAACCTAACTGTAATAGGAACCCTAACCCTAACCCTAAACTTAACTCTAACCGAAACACTAATTCTAAACCTAATCCTAACCCTAATGCTAATCCTAAACCTAATTCAAACTCAAACCCTAACCGCAATCCTAACCCGAACCGAAACCCTAACCCTAACCCTAAATCTAACCCAAAACATAACCCACACCGAAACCCTAACCCTAAACCAAATCCACACCGTAACCCTAACCATAACCCAAACCCTAACAGTAACCCTAATCCTACCCTTAAACCCTAACCCTAAACCTAACCATACCCCAAACCTAAAGCCTAACCCTAACCATAACCCTAATCCAACCCCTTACCCTAACCCTAACTCTAACCGAAATCCTTACCTAACCCTAACCCTAAACCAAACCCAAACCCTAACACTAACCCTAACTCTAACCCAAATCCTAACCTAACCCTAACCCTAACCCTAACTCAAAACCTACCTCTAACACTAACCCAAACCCTAACCCTAACCCAAAACTAAACCATAACCCAAATACTAACCCTAATCAAAACCCTAACCCTAACCCTCATCCTTATCCTAACCCGAACCCTAACCCTAACCCTAACCCTAACCCAAACCCGAACCCTAACCCTAACACTAACCCAAACCCTAACCCTAACCCTAACCCAAACCCTAACCCTAACCTTAACCCTAAACCAAACCCTAATCCTAACCCTAAACCTAACATTAACCCTAACCGAAAATCTAAACCCTAACCCTACTCCTAACCCTAACCCTAACCCTTACCCTTACCCAAACCCAAACCCTAAAACTAACCCTAATCCAAACCCTAACCCTAACCCTAATCCTAACCGTAACCCTAACCCTAACCCAACCACTAACCCCCACCATAACTCTAACCCAAATCCGACTCTAACCCTAACCCTAACCCAAATCCTAACCCGAACCCTAACCCTAACCCTAACCCAAACACTAACCCTAACCCTAACCCTAACCCTAAGCCTAACTGAAACACTAATCCTAAACCTAACCCTAACCCTAATGCTAACCCTAAACCTAATTCAAACTCAAATCATAACCGTATTCCTAAGCCGAACCCAAACCCTAACCCTAACCATAAACCTAACCCAAAACATAACCCAAACCGAAATCCTAACCCTAACCCTAACCCTAACCCTAAACCCTAACCCTAACCCTAACCCTAAACAAAACCCAAACCCAAACCCTAACCCTAACGCTAACCCTAACCATAACCCTAACCCTAACACTAATGCTAAACCTAACCATAACCCTAACCCTAACCCTAAACCTAACCAAACCTAAACCCTAACCCATACCCTAATCCTAACACTACCCCTAACACTAACCCTAACCGAAAACCTAAACCCTAACCCTACTCCTAACCCTAACCCTAACCCTAACACAAACCCTAACCCTAAACGTAACCTTCACCCAAACCCTAACCCTAACCTTAACCCAAACGCAAACCTTAATCTTAACACAAACCCTAACCCTAATCCTAACCCTAACCCTAACCCTAACCCTAACCCAAACCCTAACCCTAACCCTAACCCTAACCCTAACCCTAACCCAAACCCTAACCCTAACCCTAATCCTAACCCTAATGCTAACCCTAAACCTAACCCTAACACTAACCCTAGTCCTAACCCTAACCCTAACCCTAACCCTAAATCAATCCCTAAACCTAACCCTAACCCTAACCCGAAGCCAAACCCTACCCCTAACCCTAACCCTAACTGAAACACTAATCCTAAACCTAACCCTAACCCTAATCCTAACCCTAAACCTAATTCCAACTCAAACCCTAACCCTAAAACTAAACGTAACCCAAAATATAACCCAAACCGAAACCCTAACCCTAAACCTAACCCTAACCCTAAACCCTAACCCTAACACTTACCCTAACCATAACCCAAACCTAAAACCAAACACTAACCCTAATCCAACCCTAACACTAAGCCTAATCCTAGTCCTAACCCTAACCCTAACCCTAAACCTAACCTTAACCCTTACCCAAACCCAAACTCTAAACCTAACTCTAATCGGAACCCTAAGTCTAACCCTAATCCTAACCCTAACCCTCACAATAACCCTAATCCTAGTCCTAGCCCTAACCCTAACCCTAACCCTAAACCTAACCTTAACCCTTACCCAAACCCAAACTCTAAACCTAACTCTAATTGGAACCCTAACCCTAACCCTAATGCTAACCCTAACCCTAACCATAACCCTAATCCAACACCTCACCCTAACCCTAACTCTAACCCAAACCCTAACCTACCCTAACTCTAAACCAAACCCAAACCCTAACCCTAACCCTAACTCTAACCCAAACCCTAACCTAACCCTAAACCTAACCCTAACTCAAAACCTAACTCTAACACTAACCCAAACCCTAACCCTAACCCTAACCAAACCATAACCCAAATAATAATCCTAATCCTAAACCTATCCCTAACCCTCATCCTTATCCTAACCCTAACCCTAACCCTAACCCTAACCCTAACCCTAATTCTAACCCTAACCCTAATCCTAACAGAAAACCTAACCCTAACCCTAACCCTAACCATAATCTTAACACTAACCCTAACCCTCATCCTTATCCTAACCCTAACCCTAACCCTAACCTTAACACTAACCCTAATTCTAACCCTAACCCTAACCCTAACCCTAACCCTAATCCTAACCCTAACCCTAACCCTAAACCAAACCCTAACCCTAACCCTAACCCTAACCCTAAACCAAACCCTAACTGAAACACTTATCCTAAATCTAACCCTAACCCTAATGCTAACCCTAAACCTAATTCAAACTCAAAACCTAACCCTAATCCTAACCCTAACCCTAACCCTAACCCTAACCCTAACCCTAACCCTAACCCTAAGCCTAACTGAAACACTAATCCTAAACCTAACCCTAACCCTAATGCTAACCCTAAACCTAATTCAAACTCAAATCATAACCGTATTCCTACCCCGAAACCAAACCCTAACCCTAACCATAAACCTAACCCAAAACATAACCCAAACCGAAACCCTAACCCTAACCCTAACCCTAACCCTAAACCCTAACCCTAACACTAACCCTAAACATAACACAAACCTAAACCCAAACCCTAACCCTAATCCTAACACTAACCGTAAGCCTAATCCTAGTCCTAACCCTAACCCTAACCCTAAGCCTAACCCTAACCTTAACCCTTACCCAAACCCATACTCTAAACCTAACTCTAATCGGAACCCTAACCCTAACCCTAATCCTAACCCTAACCCTAACCATAACCCTAATCCAACACCTCACCCTAACCCTAACTCTAACCCAAACCCTAACCTAACCCTAACTCTCAACCAAACCCAAACCCTAATCCTCACCCTAACTCTAACCCAAACCCCAATGTAAGCCTAAACCTAACCCTAACTCAAACCCTAACTCTAACACTAACCCAAAACCTAACACTAACCCTAACCCAAACCATAACCCAAATAATAACCCTAATCCTAAACCTAACCCTAAACCTCATCCTTTTCCTAACCCTAACCCTAACCCTAACCCTAACCCTAACCCTAATTCTAACCCTAACCCTAACCCTAACCCAAAACCTAACCCTAACCCTAACCCTAACCATAATCTTAACACTAACCATAACCCTAACACTAACCCAGATTCAAACCTAACCCTAACCCAAACCCTAACCTTAACCCTAAGCCTAACCCTAACCCAAACCTAACCCTAACCCTAATCCTAACCCTAATGCTAACCCTAAACCTATCTCAAACTCAAACCCTAACCCTAAGCCTAACCCTAATCCAAACCCTAACCCTAACCCTAACCCTAACCCTAACCCTAACCCTAACCCTAACTAAAACCCTAACACTAACCCAACCCGAACACAAACCATAACCCTAACACGAAACTTAACCGAAAACCTAAACCTAACCGTATTCCTAAACCAAACCCTAACCCTAACACTAACCCTAACCTCAACCCTAACACAAACGCTAACCCTACCCCTAACCCAAAACCTAAACCTAACCCTAAACCTAACCCTAACCTTTACCCAATCCCTAACCCTAACCCTAAACCTAAAGTTAACCCCTAACCCTGAACCCCAAACCCTAACCCAAACCCTAACCCTAACCCTAACCCCAACCCAAATCCTATTCCTAACCCTAACCCTAACACTAACCCTAACCCTAACCCTAACTCTAACCTAACCCTAAACCTAACCCTAACCCAAACCCTAACTCTAACACTAACGCAAACCATAACCCTAACACTAACACAAACCATAACCCAAATAATAACCCTAATCCTAACACTAACCCTAACCCTCAGCTTTATCCTAACCCTAACCCTAACCCTAACCCTAATTCTAACCCTAACCCTAATCCTAACAGAAAACCTAACCCTAACCCTAACCCTAACCATAATCTTAACACTAACCTTAACCCTAACACTAACCCAGATTCAAACCTAACCCTAACCCAAATCCTAACCCTAAACCTAACCCTAACCCAAAACCTAACCCTAACCCTAATCCTAACCATAATGCTAACCCTAAACCTAACTCAAACTCAAACCCTAACCCTAAGCCTAACCCTAACCCATACCCTAAACCTAACCCTAACCCTAACCCTAACCCTAACTAAAAACCTAACACTAACCCAACCCGAACGCAAACCCTAACCCTAACCCAAAACGTAACCGAAAACCTAAACCTAACACTAACCCTAACCCAAACGCTAACCTTTCGCTAACCCAAAATCTAAACCTAAGCCTAAACCTAACCCTATCCCTAACCCAATCCCTAACCCTAACAATAAACCTAAACTTAACCCTTAACCCCTAACCCCAAACCCTAACCCAAACCCTAAACCAAACCCTAACCCTAACTTAACCCTAACCCTAATCCTAACCCAAACCCAAACCCTAACACGAAACTTAAGCCTAATCCACACCGAAACCGAAACAATAACCCTAAACGTAAA
>JAJHUQ010000036.1:1885000-1887500 GCA_035773235.1 Eospalax fontanierii | reverse complement strand
CCTAACCCTAACCCTAACCCTAACCGTAACCCTAATTCTATCCCTAACCCTAATCCTAACAGAAAACCTAACCCAAACCCTAACCCTAACCATAATCTTAACACCAACCCTAACCCTAACCCTAACCCTAAACCTAAACCTAACCCTAACCCTAACCCTAATCCAACACCTCACCCTAACCCTAACTCTAACCCAAACCCTAACCTAACCCTAACTCTAAACCAAACCCAAACCGTAACCGTAACACTGACTCTAACCCAAACCCTAACCTAACCCTAACCCTAACCCTAACTCAAACCCTAACCATAACCCTAACCCTAACCCTAACCCTAACCCTAACCCTAACCCTAACCCTAACCCTAATCCTAGTCCTAACCCTAAACCTAACCCTAACCCTAACCCTAACCATAACCCTAACCCTAACCCTAACCCTAACCCTAATTCTAACCCTAACCCTAATCCTAACAGAAAACCTAACCCTAACCCTAACCCTAAACATAATCTTAACACTAACCCTAACCCTCATCCTTATCCTAACCCTAACCCTAACCCTAACCTTAACACTAACCCTAATTCTAACCCTAACCCTAACCAAAACCCAAACCCTAAACCTAACCCTAATCCTAACCCTAATGCTAACCCTAAACCTAACCCTAACACTAACCCTAGTCCTAACCCTAACCCTAACCCAAACCCTAACACTAACCATAACCCTAACCCTAACCCTAAATCAAACCCTAAACTTAACCCTAACCCTAACCCGAACCCAAACCCTAACCCTAACCCTAACCCTAACTGAAACACTAATCCTAAACCTAACCCTAACCCTAATGCTAACCCTAAACCTAATTCCAATTCAAACCCTAACCCTAACCCTAAACCTAACCCAAAACATAACCCACACCGAAACCCTAACCCTAACCCTAACCCAAACCCACACCGTAACCCTAACCCTAACACAAACCCTAACACTAACCCTAATCCTACCCTTAAACCCTAACCCTAACCATAACCCAAACCTAAAGCCTAACCCTAACCATAACCCTAATCCAACCCCTAACCCTAACCCTAACTGTAACATAAACCCTAACCTAACCCTAACCCTAACCCTAATCCTAGTCCTAACCCTACCCCTAACCCTAACCCTAAACCTAAACTTAACCCTTACCCAAACCCAAACTCTAAACCTAACTCTAATCGGAAACCTAACCCTAACCCTAATCCTAACCCTAACCCTAACCCTAACCCTAAACCTAACCTTAACCCTTACCCAAACCCAAACTCTAAACCTAACTCTAATCGGAACCCTAACCGTAACCCTAATCCTAAACATAACCCTAACCATAACCCTAATCCAACACCTCACCCTAACCCTAACTCTAACCCAAACCCTAACCTAACCCTAACTCTAAACCAAACCCAGATCCTAACCCTAACCCTAACTCTAACCCAACCCCAATGTAAGCCTAAACCTAACCCTAACTCAAACCCTAACTCTAACACTAACCCAAACCCTAACCCTAACCATAACCCTAAACCAACACCTCACCCTAACCCTAACTCTAACCCAAACCCTAACCTAACCCTAACTCTAAACCAAACCCAAACCGTAACCGTAACACTGACTCTAACCCAAACCCTAACCTAACCCTAACCCTAACCCTAACTCAAACCCTAACCATAACCCTAACCCTAACCCTAACCCTAACCCTAACCCTAACCCTAATCCTAGTCCTAACCCTAACCCTAACCCTAACCCTAACCCTAACCCTAACCCTAACCCTAACCGTAACCCTAATTCTATCCCTAACCGTAATCCTAACAGAAAACCTAACCCAAACCCTAACCCTAACCATAATCTTAACACCAACCCTAACCCTAACCCTAACCCTAAACCTAAACCTAACCCTAACCCTAACCCTAATCCAACACCTCACCCTAACCCTAACTCTAACCCAAACCCTAACCTAACCCTAACTCTAAACCAAACCCAAACCGTAACCGTAACACTGACTCTAACCCAAACCCTAACCTAACCCTAACCCTAACCCTAACTCAAACCCTAACCATAACCCTAACCCTAACCCTAACCCTAACCCTAACCCTAACCCTAACCCTAATCCTAGTCCTAACCCTAAACCTAACCCTAACCCTAACCATAACCATAACCCTAACCCTAACCCTAACCCTAACCCTAATTCTAACCCTAACCCTAATCCTAACAGAAAACCTAACCCTAACCCTAACCCTAAACATAATCTTAACACTAACCCTAACCCTCATCCTTATCCTAACCCTAACCCTAACCCTAACCTTAACACTAACCCTAATTCTAACCCTAACCCTAACCAAAACCCAAACCCTAAACCTAACCCTAATCCTAACCCTAATGCTAACCCTAAACCTAACCCTAACACTAACCCTAGTCCTAACCCTAACCCTAACCCAAACCCTAACACTAACCATAACCCTAACCCTAACCCTAAATCAAACCCTAAAC